>CM069868.1:2673403-2798403 GCA_036172795.1 Pelodytes ibericus
TACCTTTATTATTCAACAGTTGAAAATATTCAACCCCAGTAAGCACAGTAGGACCAAAGGCAAGTCTTGGGAAGAATTCTTGGAAAATCATGTTTCGTTTTTGTTGTTGTTTTTTTTTCTCTTCTTCTTTATCAGGATAATTGTAGATATTAGTAAGCTAATCAGAAAAGGCATTTTCAAGTGATTGACACAAGCAGAAGTGCCTAGTTTGTATTGATTTTGTTGCACCTTCAAAACTAGCACAGTGAATTTTTCTGACACAAAAAAGCCAAGAAGGGAAGGCTGGATGACGGCCAATTTACATAAGGGCGCCATGCTTTTACAGTAAGTTTGTTGCATTTTTGAGGCTGAGTAAACAACTACTGTCATGAAGAAAGAAAAACATCTAATTATAGGTTGGTGGGACCACGGAATCTGCGTATTTGTCTTTCATGAGTGTTTGATTGAAACTCAATACACAATATAGATATTTAGACATAATTGGACGATAGACTCGTGCCAACCTCGTCTAGGATTCGCCAACAGATGCCGCACATATTATTTCTCCCAATGGCACGTGCCAGGGTTTTTGTGTTTAGCTCTGTCCTGAGCCAGAGATGTCCATCTGGTTGGTGCCTGCCTGATATTGGAGGCGGGGAGCACGTGTGAAGACTGCCTGCTGGCGTGGTTACAGTTGTAATTTAGCAGAAGTATACAAATAACAGTGTATCGTATTTCCTGCAATTTCTAGCTTCCAGGACTATTCCGCTAGATTACCATTCTCCTGTGGTGTTGTTTCTGCTGTGATAACTGTTCCTCATTACTTGAAGTCAAACACCTTGTCTGTATTATTTGTATGGCGGAGCTAAACGATGATATCTCAGCTGTTATCAATTCCGCATTCACAGTTTTGTTTCTATTACGGGGAGAAATTGGCGTTATCACATCTTACCATGGCATTATGGACATTCTAGATTAAAATAAAAACATTTACGCATATTAAAGAGAGGAAACATATGATAATACGTTCCCTCTATTGTTGGTCAAGTCCAGTCCTTTTACCAACAACGGGACCAGGGGGGGGATTATCAAGTGAAAAAACCTACATCGCGCTTTCTACTCAACATAATTGGATTATTGTCCTATAATTCTTTTTTGCTATTTCCAAAAGACACTGTTTTCCAATTGTGTTTATTCTATTATAGACGACGTTCTGGGTGTTTAAAGTATAGATATGTTATATTTATATTGACCTCACAATTTGAAAATAAAAAAAAGTCATCTTTATCAAAGAGTCAATGTAATGGTTATACATGAGCAATTTGAGGTGATACAATAATGCACAAGCCTCTCATTTGTTATAGGGATGTTCAAGGACCATCCTCAGTTAAAGCTAATGTATACATTTAATATGCATTTGTTTTGCTTTGTTTTTCTTATTTATTCTTTTTTTTTGCAAAATTTTTGTTTTGCAGACATGCTTTTGAATGTCCATTGTTCCACCATAATCTTTTTAGATCTCTTCAAAAACTAAGTCTCCTCAGCATACCTTGAAAGCAAAATAGAGTTATCTCACAGCTATGCATGCGGATGTCTAATGCACATGTGAGTGATATCAATGTTAGACCTGTTAGAGAGACATGCACTAACCATGTAAATGTAGCTACAGTTCAGAGAAATCCAAATAAAGCAGCAGGACCAGTTTCTGTAGCCTCCAGGGTGCTTCTGCCATGGTGTCTCCAACCATCCAAACATCAGATTAAGGAAAATAAATAATCAGACAACAGCTCAATATTAGTAGCCTCTCAGTAAAGTAATACTTTCATTAGTCCCTGGCCTTATCTGATATCTAGGATAGCCTTATACCTATCACATGCATGCTTAAACTCCTTCACTGTATTAACCTCTACCACTTCTACTGGAAGGCTATTCCATGCATCCACTACCCTCTCAGTAATGTAATACTTTCATTAGTCCCTGACCTTATCTTATATCTAGGATAGCCTTATACCTATCCCATGCATGCTTAAACTCCTTCACTGTATTAACCTCTACCACTTCTACTGGAAGACTATTCCATGCATCCACTACCCTCTCAGTAATGTAATACTATCATTAGTCCCTGACCTTATCTTATATCTAGAATAGCCTTATACCTATCCCATGCATGCTTAAACTCCTTCACTGTATTAACCTCTACCACTTCTACTGGAAGACTATTCCATGCATCCACTACCCTCTCAGTAATGTAATACTATCATTAGTCTCTGACCTTATCTTATATCTAGAATAGCCTTATACCTATCCCATGCATGCTTAAACTCCTTCACTGTATTAACCTCTACCACTTCTACTGGAAGACTATTCCATGGATCCACTACCCTCTCAGTAATGTAATACTTTCATTAGTCCCTGGCCTTATCTTATATCTAGAATAGCCTTATACCTATCCCATGCATGCTTAAACTCCTTCACTGTATTAACCTCTACCACTTCTACTGGAAGACTATTCCATACATCCACTACCCTCTCAGTAATGTAATACTTTCATTAGTCCCTGACCTTATCTTATATCTAGGATAGCCTTATACCTATCCCATGCATGCTTAAACTCCTTCACTGTATTAACCTCTACCACTTCTACTGGAAGACTATTCCATACATCCACTACCCTCTCAGTAATGTAATACTTTCATTAGTCCCTGGCCTTATCTTATATCTAGGATAGCCTTATACCTATCCCATGCATGCTTAAACTCCTTCACTGTATTAACCTCTACCACTTCTACTGGAAGACTATTCCATACATCCACTACCCTCTCAGTAATGTAATACTTTCATTAGTCCCTGACCTTACCTTATATCTAGGATAGTCTTATATCTATCCCATGCATGCTTAAACTCCTTCACTGTATTAACCTCTACCACTTCTACTGGAAGGCTATTCCATGCATCCACTACCCTCTCAGTAATGTAATACTTTCATTAGTCCCTGACCTTATCTTACATACAGGATAGCCTTATACCTATCTCATGCATGCTTAAACTCCTTCACTGTATTAACCTCTACCACTTCTACTGGAAGACTATTCCATACATCCACTACCCTCTCAGTAATGTAATACTTTCATTAGTCCCTGGCCTTATCTTATATCTAGGATAGCCTTATACCTACCCCATGCATGCTTAAACTCCTTCAGTGTATTAACCTCTACCACTTCTACTGGAAGACTATTCCATACATCCACTACCCTCTCAGTAATGTAATCCTTTCATTAGTCCCTGGCCTTATCTTATATCTAGAATAGCCTTATACCTATCCCATGCATGCTTAAACTCCATCACTGTATTAACCTCTACCACTTCTACTGGAAGACTATTCCATACATCCACTACCCTCTCAGTAAAGTAATACTTTCATTAGTCCCTGGCCTTATCTTATATCTAGGATAGCCTTATACCTATCCCATGCATGCTTAAACTCCTTCACTGAATTAACCTCTACCACTTCTACTGGAAGACTATTCCATACATCCACTACCCTCTCAGTAAAGTAATACTTTCATTAGTCCCAGGCCTTATCTTATATCTAGGATAGCCTTATACCTATCCCATGCATGCTTAAACTCCTTCACTGTATTAATCTCTACCACTTCTACTGGAAGACTATTCCATGCATCCACTACCCTCTCAGTAAAGTAATACTTTCATTAGTCCCAGGCCTTATCTTATATCTAGGATAGCCTTATACCTATCCCATGCATGCTTAAACTCCTTCACTGTATTAATCTCTACCACTTCTACTGGAAGACTATTCCATGCATCCACTACCCTCTCAGTAATGTAATACTTTCATTAGTCCCTGACCTTATCTTATATCTAGGATAGCCTTATACCTATCCCACGCATGCTTAAACTCATTCACTGTATTAACCTCTACCACTCCTACTGGAAGACTATTCCATACATCCACTACCCTCTCAGTAATGTAATACTTTCATTAGTCCCTGGCCTTATCTTATATCTAGGATAGCCTTATACCTATCCCATGCATGCTTAAACTCCTTCACTGTATTAACCTCTACCACTTCTACTGGAAGACTATTCCATACATCCACTACCCTCTCAGTAATGTAATACTTTCATTAGTCCCTGGCCTTATCTTATATCTAGGATAGCCTTATACCTATCCCATGCATGCTTAAACTCCTTCACTGTATTAACCTCTACCACTTCTACTGGAAGACTATTCCATACATCCACTACCCTCTCAGTAATGTAATACTTTCATTAGTCCCTGGCCTTATCTTATATCTAGGATAGCCTTATACCTATCCCACGCATGCTTAAACTCCTTCACTGTATTAACCTCTACCACTTCTACTGGAAGACTATTCCATACATCCACTACCCTCTCAGTAATGTAATACTTTCATTAGTCCCTGACCTTATCTTATATCTAGGATAGCCTTATACCTATCCCATGCATGCTTAAACTCCTTCACTGTATTAACCTCTACCACTTCTATTGGAAGACTATTCCATACATCCACTACCCTCTCAGTAATGTAATACTTTCATTAGTCCCTGGCCTTATCTTATATCTAGGATAGCCTTATCCCTATCCCATGCATGCTTAAACTCCTTCACTGTATTACCCTCTACCACTTCTACTGGAAGACTATGCCATACATCCACTACCCTCTCAGTAATGTAATACTTTCATTAGTCCCTGGCCTTATCTTATATCTATGATAGCCTTATACCTATCCCACGCATGCTTAAACTACTTCACTGTATTAACCTCTACCACTTCTACTGGAAGACTATTCCATACATCCACTACCCTCTCAGTAAAGTAATACTTTCATTAGTCCCTGGCCTTATCTTATATCTAGGATTGCCTTATACCTATCCCATGCATGCTTAAACTCCTTCACTGTATTAACCTCTACCACTTCTACTGGAAGACTATTCCATACATCCACTACCCTCTCAGTAATGTAATACTTTCATTAGTCCCTGACCTTACCTTATATCTAGGATAGTCTTATATCTATCCCATGCATGCTTAAACTCCTTCACTGTATTAACCTCTACCACTACTACTGGAAGGCTATTCCATGTATCCACTACCCTCTCAGTAATGTAATACTTTCATTAGTCCCTGACCTTATCTTACATACAGGATAGCCTTATACCTATCTCATGCATGCTTAAACTCCTTCACTGTATTAACCTCTACCACTTCTACTGGAAGACTATTCCATACATCCACTACCCTCTCAGTAATGTAATACTTTCATTAGTCCCTGGCCTTATCTTATATCTAGGATAGCCTTATACCTATCCCATGCATGCTTAAACTCCTTCACTGTATTAACCTCTACCACTCCTACTGGAAGACTATTCCATGCACCCACTACCCTCTCAGTAATGTAATACTTTCATTAGTCCCTGACCTTATCTTATATCTAGGATAGCCTTATACCTATCCCATGCATGCTTAAACTCCTTCACTGTATTACCCTCTACCACTTCTACTGGAAGACTATGCCATACATCCACTACCCTCTCAGTAATGTAATACTTTCATTAGTCCCTGGCCTTATCTTATATCTAGGATAGCCTTATACCTATCCCATGCATGCTTAAACTCCTTCACTGTATTAACCTCTACCACTTCTACTGGAAGACTATTCCATGCATCCACTACCCTCTCAGTAAAGTAATACTTTCATTAGTCACTGACCTTATCTTATATCTAGGATAGCCTTATATCTATCCCACGCATGCTTAAACTCCTTCACTGTATTAACCTCTACCACTTCTACTGTAAGACTATTCCATACATCCACTACCCTCTCAGTAAAGTAATACTTTCATTAGTCCCTGTCCTTATCTTATATCTAGGATAGCCTTATCCCTATCCCATGCATGCTTAAACTCCTTCACTGTATTAACCTCTACCACTTCTACTGGAAGACTATTCCATGCATCCACTACCGTCTCAGTAATGTAATACTTTCATTAGTTCCTGACCTTATCTTATATCTAAGATAGCCTTATACCTATCCCATGCATGCTTAAACTCCTTCACTGTATTAACCTCTACCACTTCTACTGGAAGACTATTCCATACATCCACTACCCTCTCAGTAAAGTAATACTTTCATTAGTCCCTGGCCTTATCTTATATCTAGGATAGCCTTATACCTATCCCACGCATGCTTAAACTCCTTCACTGTATTATCCTCTACCACTTCTACTGGAAGACTATTCCATACATCCACTACCCTCTCAGTAATGTAATACTTTCATTAGTCCCTGGCCTTATCTTATATCTAGGATAGCCTTATACCTATCCCATGCATGCTTAAACTCCTTCACTGTATTAACCTCTACCACTTCTACTGGAAGACTATTCCCTGCATCCACTACCCTCTCAGTAAAGTAATACTTTCATTAGTCCCTGGCCTTATCTTATATCTAGGATAGCCTTATAACTATCCCATGCATGCTTAAACTCCTTCACTGTATTAACCTCTACCACTTCTACTGGAAGACTATTCCATGCATCCACTACCCTCTCAGTAATGTAATACTTTCATTAGTCCCTGGCCTTATCTTATATCTAGGATAGCCTTATAACTATCCCATGCATGCTTAAACTCCTTCACTGTATTAACCTCTACCACTTCTACTGGAAGACTATTCCCTGCATCCACTACCCTCTCAGTAAAGTAATACTTTCATTAGTCCCTGGCCTTATCTTATATCTAGGATAGCCTTATACCTATCCCATACATGCTTAAACTCCTTCACTGTATTAACCTCTACCACTTCTACTGGAAGGCTATTCCATGCATCCACTACCCTCTCAGTAATGTAATACTATCATTAGTCCCTGGCCTTATCTTATATCTAGGATAGCCTTATACCTATCCCATGCATGCTTAAACTCCTTCACTGTATTAACCTCTACCACTTCTACTGGAAGACTATTCCATACATCCACTACCCTCTCAGTAATGTAATACTTTCATTAGTCCCTGGCCTTATCTTATATCTAGGATAGCCTTATACCTATCCCATGCATGCTTAAACTCCTTCACTGTATTAACCTCTACCACTTCTACTGGAAGACTATTCCATGCATCCACTACCCTCTCAGTAAAGTAATACTTTCATTAGTCACTGACCTTATCTTATATCTAGGATAGCCTTATATCTATCCCACGCATGCTTAAACTCCTTCACTGTATTAACCTCTACCACTTCTACTGTAAGACTATTCCATACATCCACTACCCTCTCAGTAAAGTAATACTTTCATTAGTCCCTGTCCTTATCTTATATCTAGGATAGCCTTATCCCTATCCCATGCATGCTTAAACTCCTTCACTGTATTAACCTCTACCACTTCTACTGGAAGACTATTCCATGCATCCACTACCGTCTCAGTAATGTAATACTTTCATTAGTTCCTGACCTTATCTTATATCTAAGATAGCCTTATACCTATCCCATGCATGCTTAAACTCCTTCACTGTATTAACCTCTACCACTTCTACTGGAAGACTATTCCATACATCCACTACCCTCTCAGTAAAGTAATACTTTCATTAGTCCCTGGCCTTATCTTATATCTAGGATAGCCTTATACCTATCCCACGCATGCTTAAACTCCTTCACTGTATTATCCTCTACCACTTCTACTGGAAGACTATTCCATACATCCACTACCCTCTCAGTAATGTAATACTTTCATTAGTCCCTGGCCTTATCTTATATCTAGGATAGCCTTATACCTATCCCATGCATGCTTAAACTCCTTCACTGTATTAACCTCTACCACTTCTACTGGAAGACTATTCCCTGCATCCACTACCCTCTCAGTAAAGTAATACTTTCATTAGTCCCTGGCCTTATCTTATATCTAGGATAGCCTTATAACTATCCCATGCATGCTTAAACTCCTTCACTGTATTAACCTCTACCACTTCTACTGGAAGACTATTCCATGCATCCACTACCCTCTCAGTAATGTAATACTTTCATTAGTCCCTGGCCTTATCTTATATCTAGGATAGCCTTATAACTATCCCATGCATGCTTAAACTCCTTCACTGTATTAACCTCTACCACTTCTACTGGAAGACTATTCCCTGCATCCACTACCCTCTCAGTAAAGTAATACTTTCATTAGTCCCTGGCCTTATCTTATATCTAGGATAGCCTTATACCTATCCCATACATGCTTAAACTCCTTCACTGTATTAACCTCTACCACTTCTACTGGAAGGCTATTCCATGCATCCACTACCCTCTCAGTAATGTAATACTATCATTAGTCCCTGGCCTTATCTTATATCTAGGATAGCCTTATACCTATCCCATGCATGCTTAAACTCCTTCACTGTATTAACCTCTACCACTTCTACTGGAAGACTATTCCATACATCCACTACCCTCTCAGTAATGTAATACTTTCATTAGTCCCTGGCCTTATCTTATATCTAGGATAGCCTTATACCTATCCCATGCATGCTTAAACTCCTTCACTGTATTAACCTCTACCACTTCTACTGGAAGACTATTCCATACATCCACTACCCTCTCAGTAACGTAATACTTTCATTAGTCCCTGGCCTTATCTTATATCTAGGATAGCATTATACCTATCCCACGCATGCTTAAACTCCTTCACTGTATTAACCTCTACCACCTCTACTGGAAGACTATTCCATACATCCACTACCCTCTCAGTAAAGTAATACTTTCATTAGTCCCTGGCCTTATCTTATATCTAGGATAGCCTTATACCTATCCCATGCATGCTTAAACTCCTTCACTGTATTAACCTCTACCACTTCTACTGGAAGACTATTCCATACATCCACTACCCTCTCAGTAATATAATACTTTCATTAGTCCCTGGCCTTATCTTATATCTAGGATAGCCTTATACCTATCCCATGCATGCTTAAACTCCTTCACTGTATTAACCTCTACCACTTCTACTGGAAGACTATTCCATACATCCACTACCCTCTCAGTAAAGTAATACTTTCATTAGTCCCTGGCCTTATCTTATATCTAGGATAGCCTTATACCTATCCCATGCATGCTTAAACTCCTTCACTGTATTAACCTCTACCACTTCTACTGGAAGACTATTCCATACATCCACTACCCTCTCAGTAATGTAATACTTTCATTAGTCCCTGGCCTTATCTTATATCTAGGATCGCCTTATACCTATCCCATGCATCCTTAAACTCCTTCACTGTATTAACCTCTACCACTTCTACTGGAAGACTATTCCATGCATCCACTACCCTCTCAGTAATGTAATACTTTCATTAGTCCCTGGCCTTATCTTATATCTAGGATAGCCTTATACCTATCCCATGCATGCTTAAACTCCTTCACTGTATTAACCTCTACCACTTCTACTGGAAGACTATTCCATACATCCACTACCCTCTCAGTAATGTAATACTTTCATTAGTCCCTGGCCTTATCTTATATCTAGGATCGCCTTATACCTATCCCATGCATGCTTAAACTCCTTCACTGTATTAACCTCTACCACTTCTACTGGAAGACTATTCCATACATCCACTACCCTCTCAGTAATGTAATACTTTCATTAGTCCCTGGCCTTATCTTATATCTAGGATCGCCTTATACCTATCCCATGCATCCTTAAACTCCTTCACTGTATTAACCTCTACCACTTCTACTGGAAGACTATTCCATGCATCCACTACCCTCTCAGTAATGTAATACTTTCATTAGTCCCTGGCCTTATCTTATATCTAGGATAGCCTTATACCTATCCCATGCATGCTTAAACTCCTTCACTGTATTAACCTCTACCACTTCTACTGGAAGACTATTCCATGCATCCACTACCCTCTCAGTAATGTAATACTTTCATTAGTCCCTGGCCTTATCTTATATCTAGGATAGCCTTATACCTATCCCATGCATGCTTAAACTCCTTCACTGTATTAACCTCTACCACTTCTACTGGAAGACTATTCCATACATCCACTACCCTCTCAATAATGTAATACTATCATTAGTCCCTGGCCTTATCTTATATCTAGGATAGCCTTATAACTATCCCATGTATTCTTAAACTCCTTCACTGTATGAACCTCTACCACTTCTACTGGAAGACTATTCCATACATCCACTACCCTCTCAGTAATGTAATACTTTCATTAGTCCCTGGCCTTATCTTATATCTAGGATAGCCTTATACCTATCCCAAGCATGCTTAAACTCCTTCACTGTATTACCCTCTACCACTTCTACTGGAAGACTATTCCATACATCCACTACCCTCTCAGTAAAGTAATACTTTCATTAGTCTCTGGCCTTATCTTATATCTAGGATAGCCTTATACCTATCCCATGCATGCTTAAACTCCTTCACTGTATTAACCTCTACCACTTCTACTGGAAGACTATTCCATGCATCCAATACCCTCTCAGTAAGGTAATACTTTCATTAGTCCCTGACCTTATCTTATATCTAGGATAGCCTTATACCTATCCCATGTATGCTTAAACTCCTTCACTGTATTAACCTCTACCACTCCTACTGGAAGACTATTCCATGTATCCACTACCCTCTCAGTAATGTAATACTTTCATTAGTCCCTGGCCTTATCTTATATCTAGGATAGCCTTATACCTATCCCATACATGCTTAAACTCCTTCACTGTATTAACCTCTACCACTTCTACTGGAAGACTATTCCATACATCCACTACCCTCTCAGTAAAGTAATACTTTCATTAGTCCCTGACCTTATCTTATATCTAGGATAGCCTTATACCTATCCCATGCATGCTTAAACTCCTTCACTGTATTAACCTCTACCACTTCTACTGGAAGACTATTCCATGCATCCACTACCCTCTCAGTAATGTAATACTTTCATTAGTCCCTGGCCTTATCTTATATCTAGGATAGCCTTATACCTATCCCACGCATGCTTAAATTCCTTCACTGTATTAACCTCTACCACTTCTACTGGAAGACTATTCCATACATCCACTACCCTCTCAGTAAAGTAATACTTTCATTAGTCCCTGACCTTATCTTATATCTAGGATAGCCTTATACCTATCCCATGCATGCTTAAACTCCTTCACTGTATTAACCTCTACCACTTCTACTGGAAGACTATTCCATGCATCCACTACCCTCTCAGTAAAGTAATACTTTCATTAGTCCCTGGCCTTATCTTATATCTAGGATAGCCTTATACCTATCCCATGCATGCTTAAACTCCTTCACTGTATTAACCTCTACCACTTCTACTGGAAGACTTTTCCATACATCCACTACCCTCTCAGTAATGTAATACTTTCATTAGTCCCTGACCTTATCTTATATCTAGGATAGCCTTATACCTATCCCACGCATGCTTAAACTCCTTCACTGTATTAACCTCTACCACTTCTACTGGAAGACTATTCCATGCACCCACTACCCTCTCAGTAAAGTAATACTTTCATTAGTCCCTGGCCTTATCTTATATCTAGGATAGGCTTATACCTATCCCATGCATGCTTAAACTCCTTCACTGTATTAACCTCTACCACCTCTACTGGAAGACTATTCCATACATCCACTACCCTCTCAGTAATGTAATACTATCATTAGTCCCTGGCCTTATCTTATATCTAGGATAGCCTTATACCTATCCCACGCATGCTTAAACTCCTTCACTGTATTAACCTCTACCACTTCTACTGGAAGACTATTCCATACATCCACTACCCTCTCAGTAATGTAATACTTTCATTAGTCCCTGGCCTTATCTTATATCTAGGATAGCCTTATACCTATCCCATGCATGCTTAAACTCCTTCACTGTATTAACCTCTACCACTTCTACTGGAAGACTATTCCATACATCCACTACCCTCTCAGTAATGTAATACTTTCATTAGTCCCTGGCCTTATCTTATATCTAGGATAGCCTTATACCTATCCCATGCATGCTTAAACTCCTTCACTGTATTAACCTCTAACACTTCTACTGGAAGACTATTCCATACATCCACTACCCTCTCAGTAATATAATACTTTCATTAGTCCCTGGCCTTATCTTATATCTAGGATAGCCTTATACCTATCCCATGCATGCTTAAACTCCTTCACTGTATTAACCTCTACCACTTCTACTGGAAGACTATTCCATGCATCCACTACCCTCTCAGTAAAGTAATACTTTCATTAGTCCCTGGCCTTATCTTATATCTAGGATAGCCTTATACCTATCCCACGCATGCTTAAACTCCTTCACTGTATTAACCTCTACCACTTCTACTGGAAGACTATTCCATACATCCACTACCCTCTCAGTAATGTAATACTTTCATTAGTCCCTGATCTTATCTTATATCTAGGATAGCCTTATACCTATCCCACGCATGCTTAAACTCCTTCACTGTATTAACCTATACCACTTCTACTGGAAGACTATTCCATGCATCCACTACCCTCTCAGTAATATAATACTTTCATTAGTCCCTGGCCTTATCTTATATCTAGGATAGCCTTATACCTATCCCATGCATGCTTAAACTCCTTCACTGTATTAACCTCTACCACTTCTACTGGAAGACTATTCCATGCACCCACTACCCTCGCAGTAATGTAATACTTTCATTAGTCCCTGGCCTTATCTTATATCTAGGATAGCCTTATACCTATCCCACGCATGCTTAAACTCCTTCACTGTATTAACCTCTACCACTTCTACTGGAAGACTATTCCATATATCCACTATCCTCTCAGTAATGTAATACTTTCATTAGTTCCTGGCCTTATCTTATATCTAGGATAGCCTTATACCTATCCCACGCATGCTTAAACTCCCTCACTGTATTAACCTCTACCGCTTCTACTGGAAGACTATTCCATACATCCACTACCCTCTCAGTAAAGTAATACTATCATTAGTCCCTGACCTTATCTTATATCTAGAATAGCCTTATACCTATCCCATGCATGCTTAAACTCCTTCACTGTATTAACCTCTACCACTTCTACTGGAAGGCTATTCCATGCATCCACTACCCTCTCAGTAATGTAATACTTTCATTAGTCCCTGGCCTTATCTTATATCTAGGATAGCCTTATACCTATCCCATGCATGCTTAAACTCCTTCACTGTATTAACCTCTACCACTTCTACTGGAAGACTATTCCATACATCCACTACCCTCTCAGTAATGTAATACTTTCATTAGTCCCTGGTCTTATCTTATATCTAGGATAGCCTTATACCTATCCCATGCATGCTTAAACTCCTTCACTGTATTAACCTCTACCACTTCTACTGGAAGACTATTCCTTACATCCACTACCCTCTCAGTAATGTAATACTTTCATTAGTCCCTGGCCTTATCTTATATCTAGGATAGCCTTATACCTATCCCACGCATGCTTAAACTCCACTGTATTAACCTCTACCACTTCTACTGGAAGACTATTCCATGCATCCACTACCCTCTCAGTAAAGTAATATTTCCTGATATTACTTTTAAACCTTTCCCCTTTAATTTAAGACTAAATCCTCTTGATGTGGTAGTTTTCCCTCTTTCCCTTAAAAATACTCTCCACCTTTACTGTGTTGATTCCCTTTATGTATTTTTTATCATATCCCTCCTGTCTCATTTTTCCTCAAAGCTATACTATGTGTGCTGAGTAATTGTGCTGTAATCATCAGCTGTGGTTTATCAAAAAGCCTCCAAACATATAAGCAAACAAAGAAGCTTTACATTACCAGTGGCAAGTACTGAGATCACATGTGAAACAGGAATGAATCCATCTCATTTCAGTTGGAATGATCTGCTAAGTGCACTGTACACAGTAAGCCAGATACAACATTACTATGTTTGCACAATGTTTAATACAAATACATCACGCAGTCGTAGATAACGATCTGGCTTTGAGTGTTAATTAGATTTCCATTCTTCATTAGAACCAGGAAATTTAACTTGTAATAAAAATCATGGTTTTTGTAAAAATATTGCAAATCTTAACACATCTCTGGTAAGAGCTAGACATATTTATCAAAAGTCCATTGGTCAGATGTAGGATGATCTGGATGAAGGACACAACATGTAAGCTGTATATTCCTTAGGGGTGTTTGCCTTCTTTTGGATCAAAAGCTGGAATGATAGGTAGAAGGGTTGAACTTGATGGACTTGTGTCTTTTTTCAACCTAAATTACTATGTTACTATGTTACTATGTTACCTGACAGTATCAAACCGCTGGAAGTGCATTGATTAAGCCATTGATGAAGCCATTGCAAAGAACAGTCCGTTTGGGATTATTTGTAAAAAAAAATTCTGTTTTGCATTTGCCTTGGTAAAACAGTGATACCAAGTGGGAAGAGAACAGTTTAACTGAGACCATATTCAAGTGCACTGATATCTGGCTAGTGTTCATTTGATAGTGTTTGCTGACTTGATCCAGTGCAGGACAGTTGCCATTCAGATCTAGAATTAAGATCTTACCTGATGAGAGTAGGCTGATAAGCCCTCATAGGTGGCAAGTGGTAGCACCAGCATGAAGTGGCCCTACCCAGAGGGTACCCCAGAGGTGTCTCGTGTCTGGGTCTACATTTGTCAGAGGAAGTGAGGGGTAAAATCTGGAGGTATGTGGACCTATGGTCTATTTATATCGGATAGCAGGTTTCATTGGATAAGGAGAGATGCTTTGTGAGAGGCAAGGAAATGCAAATGAAAAGCGGGCAAGACCATCGTCAAATGGGCTCCGGGTTTTTTGCATGCTAGCCACGGAAGATTGTGAGAAGTTTCCAGCAAAGCGCTCAGGGTTATTCCTTTATTTTTAGGACTTGATTTTTGGTTAGTACTTACAAAGCTTTTGTGGTGGAAGTATGACAAGGATTCTTGGAGGAAGTTGTCCACGTGTGGAGTGCAATACAAAGGCCACAAATATGTGAATGCATTTGATGATGGCTCAGAAGCAGCATCCATCTTTGTGGAACGACTGGTGCTGGGGAAAAATAACAGCTAAACACAAACACTGCTGTTCTGTCTTACGGGGACAACATTCTAAAAACAGTCTGGCCCTCAAGGAGTTAAACCTAAGAGCTCATGTAGCAGAGATTAGAGCAGCTTCGTGTACTAATATTCAGTCCCAATCACTGTTCCATCACCCGTTTATAAGCAACTCTATATTTTTCTAAGAACTACTATGATTAGTAAGTACGAGCCATAAATCTTTTAATTACCCCCATTGCAAGGTTTCGCCCTTGCATGCAATCACCATGAATGAGGATTCAGACAGAAAATGTAAATTATATCCCAAATATTCATTCTGTATAAGTGCAAATTCCATGAGCATATCCGTGAAACCAGGGACGGACAAATACTTATAGATCTTGGTCCTGGATTAAACACTGTTGTACTTTATGTGTGTTATAGTAAATGCTTAAGTATAGCCATTTATTTATCAAATGAAATGGTGTAATTTGGAATGGTGAAATGTCATCCATATTGAAAGAAGATACAGTGATATAGATCAAGAGCTAACTTCAGTACTCATCCATATCAACCCTTCATCCTTCTTACATTGATATAGATGAGTATCATTAAGGATGGTCAGAGCAACAGTTATATTCAGCTGCCAACTACCTTAGGTCTGAGAGTATGCACCAGAGAACTTTCGCAATATATTTCGACCCAAATCACCAATTTTCACCAAAGTTTAGGCCATATTCGGTTTGGGGAATTTGTCCGGGGGAATCCATAGCAGAATTTCAGAGAGTTCAATTTTCCAACTAATAGCAAGCGAATTTAACATAAAACATAAATAAAATTACCGCCTGACCTTGGGGCCAGCATTCTGCCCCTGGCTCCATAAATACAAACAGCTGGCATCTTGCTCCCTCTACAAAGTAATTCAGCCTCTCTATCTTGGAAGCCACCAAATACTTCATGTGCTCACCCTTGGGGTGAGATCTGCTAAGAAGCACATCACTGACGAGAGAGACTTCTTTCAAATGAAAACTTCAGGGTTTGTCTAAGGAGTCTCTTCTTCATCCTAGAAATCCTAATTTAGAGGAATGGGCCCTCATGACTGTCCCACTCACCTTATGTGGAGCTCCCATAAAAGCTCCATGGACAGTTAATAATATGGAACCAAAGGGCCATGACCAATACCAAATATCCTTAAACATTGGCACGTACGCAGTATGTTTTCCTAGTTTCACAATAAAGTACATTAAAAAAAAGAAATAAAGAAAGCGTGGATTAATATAACATTGCTGCTCGCTTGTCTGTTTCCCAGTCGTCTTTAGTGATATTCCAAAACGCCAACAGGACAAAAGATAGATGCGTTTTGCATGATGTCCTTGTTTGTATTCATAAAAGAAAATGAAATGTGCATTTTTTTTAATGTTTCCATGAATTATAGGTAAGCTACAAACATGCAACATTAATCATCAGCCATTGTGGTAAATGCACTGTTACACATGCAGGATCCGACTCATACACACAGTGAATGTTAATACATATGCCTCTAATTGATTTCTGTACAAAGCTCAAGTGGATGAGTGCCATAGGATAACAGCATAGGCCATGTTATTGTGCTGAATTATATAGTGTAGATATTCAGTACACCAAACACTAGTATACAACTGCATAAATCTATTACGCATTGGAAAATGTAGCATAGCATTGTATATTATAGCTATATTAGTGAGGAATTTGATACATATTTATAGAGATTGATTTTTCTTTACAAGAAGTTTTCAAAATGGTAAAGAATCTGTAAAAAAAAAAAATAACAGTTATTCTGTTCTAAAGCAAATAAGAGATAGGCTCTTACATCAAATAATTAGAGTAAATGAATATATATTAAGTGCAGCTAAAACACTGGTGCAATCCCCAAAAGTTATTCTGTAACAAATAATTTTTCGATACAATTCATTTCTAAAATCAGGCAAAAGCATGTTTTTTTATTGGATGAAGAGGCTTTATATACTACCCTAATTCATCAACACAATTTAATTGGTTTACTTGCCTAGTTGAACTGCACTGGTTATTGAACATTTTAAATCTTTCGATTACATTTGGCCTAACATAGAATAAAAATGTGTGTTCTCTCTCGGCTTGAATGTAGTTATTAATTATAACATGTATTTTTAGGATACTAGTAATATGTTACCTTTTTGTAGTTTCAAATGCCTTGTTAGTATACATTTGTTATTATATATTTATGTCACTTTTTTTGCCCTGTTTGTGTTTTTTTTGTTAATTTAATTATTTTTCTGTTTCATTTTTGTTTTATTTTATTATTTAGAAAATTCAAAAAATAAATAATAATTTAAAAAATACTGAAATCGCATTGAGCCTGATTTTTACAAATAAATTAAGAAAATGGGATTTTGTTGTTGACCACGAGTTTGATGTGCAAACTGTGCGGGGGCTATTCACTAAAAGCCGAGTCGCAGGTGAGTTGAGGTGAGACGGACGGTTAAGGCCAGAATCTGCCTGATTGGACCTGACTGTAGCGCTTGGCCCCTCTTTGATGCAGAATACTCCACAGGACACAAAGTATCACTAAGAAATTCAGTTATCATCTCTAACCAATAGATGTGATAGTCTGGCCTTGCGCTGTTGTGGAAGAGACAAGGTTAATAGTAAATTTATATAGCGCAATAACTGAGAGGCTGAAATCAATGGCTACAAAACCTATAACTCACTGGGAGAGCAAGGTAGAGCATATAATGGAAGGTTCCTGGGTGTCACTAAATATACTGCACCAATGAAATTCCCTGAGTCATTTCTGCAACATCAGCAAAACAATGGAGTAAAATCTAAGGTTGTGATCCTGAAGCACCAAACGGCAGTGGCTTGTTAAACTCAGGGTTTTATTTTGTGTTTTGACCTATAGAAGAAAACTTTCCTTTGCTTCCAGTAAAACCCTTTCGAGTGCCCCCAGGTCACACCACACACACAGATGTAGCCAAATTTATATTCCTCACAACTACGTGGAAATAAAGAATTATTACCATTCCTGCTTTTATTTCTCAGTGGCAGAGCTGGGGCAAGTTAAAGCCGACTCTGTCACCTAAATATTGGTTGTACTGTTAATGTAGAGGACAAAACATGTTCTGCACATTGCACTGGCATAATTACAAGAACCTGCACAAGGGAATGATGTATCCTAAAAGTGTCTGTGGTGTCTACTTTATCTAACATCACCTGTCACGTGGTATGAAATGAATTACTTCCAATGAGACCTTTCATGCCACAAAGTAATGTCATAACCACTGTAGTGTATTTAGGTTTTGTGAAAACAGCATTTATGCATCATAGTTGTGCCAAAACAGCAGTTCTCTGCCATCTTTGTGCCCAAACAGCATGTATGTGCCATCCTTGTGCCCAAACACTTGTCACTGTCATCAGTGTGCCAAAATAGCAGTGCTGGAGCATCTTTGTGCCAAAACAGCATTTTATTGCCATCTTTATTTGCCATCCCCTCCCATTCCCCTAAACAACCTATGCCAAAATACACCACTGCACATAGAAAACACACTTTTCTGTGAGCACAATGTATAGACAATTTTTGATCTTTTTTTATTCTCTACATTCACAGTATAAACATTTTTTTTTATACCTAATCATACAAACTTTTTTTTCATTCAATAAAAAATTAAGTACAATCCTATTACTAAGATTATTATAGTCCATAGGCATAGCTCCCAAGTTTCTCTATTTAGGACGTCCGTCCCTATATTGCACCCAACCCCTCCTGTCCCTCTTTCATCCTTTATTGTCTCATTTCACTGGGAGCTCAGAATTTGTGGTATGTATGACTATATCACAGAGCTCCACAGCTATAAAACTCCCAATAAAGTCACTTTAACTGCAGTAAATTAATGTTGTATATAATATATAATTTGTACTATATGACTATAGTTACCCATTGGTCATATAGTCACTGAAAATGTTCTGATAAAGCCCCGCCCACACCTGCAGCCCCTCCCACAAAATAAAAAGTGTCCCTCTTTGGACATATGAAATGTTGGGAGGTATGGAGAGGGACATTCTCAAAATGTAACAATCCATGTCTGGAGCTATTGTTTGTTACGTGCCAAGCCATCATTACTACACCAAAGTCATCTTCATGATCATTCATTTGACTACATTCATTCTGTTCATTGATAGGTATTGGAATTCCAAAAACTCAGTGAAACAAGAGTGGCCTCTAGTGGACAGATTGTCACTAACACCAAAGTATAGCATTTTATTATGCTCATTATTTACTTTTTTTTAACTGATATATATCTACATGTCAGCTCATTCAAAAGACAAAAAAAAAAAAATCCATAGGAACATTCAATGCATGAGATATATTTGAAATCCATGTGAATTGTAGTTTTAATTTGCTACTAGATTTGTAATCTATCATATAATACAGTGTACAATTCGTAATCCTTTACACCAAGCCTACTTATTAGAAGACGAGGATTCTGGGACGTACACTGCGAGCTTCGTAAGGGTTTGTTTTTCTGAGAATCATATAAACCATATATAATCCACCCCCCCCCCCAACGATCCCACTTTGCACAGGAAAGTTCTGATTTTGGAGGATTTCTCTTGCTGTCCCACTAAGCATTGTATGGGACAGCGGAGCCGACATACTGTGCATGGACAGTACAACTGTCAGAGTGAGTGACCGGCAGCGCTGGCACTCGAACCTCCCAAGCTCCCCAACCCCCTGGTGTCCTGATTCTTCGGGGGGAAAGTTTGGGAGATTTTTTTGTTTTGTTTTTTTACAATTACTTGATGTTAGCATTATCATTCATACCTATAAGACTATATTAATTTAGAGAAACATTAAACATATTGCTCAAAAAGAATATGTTGTTAGTTAAACTAGTTCCATAAAAAGTATTTACAAAAATATTTGACTATTTTGCACAGTTGAAATTGGTTTTCAAACCAAAATTAATACAATATCAGCGAGGAAAGAACCTAATTATGTTTGTCCAAACTGCTGTGCATAATATATTATCCAAAGATGTCCAGGCTGCTGTGCGTAATATATTATCCAAAGATGTCCAGGCTGCTGTGCGTAATATATTATCCAAAGATGTCCAGGCTGCTGTGCATAATATATTATCCAAAGATGTCCAGGCTGCTGTGCATAATATATTATCCAAAGATGTCCAGGCTGCTGTGCATAATATATTATCCAAAGATGTCCAGGCTGCTGTGCATAATATATTATCAGAAGATGTCCAGACTGCTGTGCATAATATATTATCAGAAGATGTCCAGACTGCTGTGCATAATATATTATCCAAAGATGTCCAGGCTGCTGTGCATAATATATTATCAGAAGATGTCCAGACTGCTGTGCATAATATATTATCCAAAGATGTCCAGGCTGCTGTGCATAATATATTATCAGAAGATGTCCAGACTGCTGTGCATAATATATTATCAGAAGATGTCCAGACTGCTGTGCATAATATATTATCCAAAGATGTCCAGGCTGCTGTGCATAATATATTATCAGAAGATGTCCAGACTGCTGTGCATAATATATTATCCAAAGATGTTCAGGCTGCTGTGCATAATATATTATCCGAAGATGTCCAGACTGCTGTGCATAATATATTATCCAAAGATGTCCAGGCTGCTGTGCATAATATATTATCAGAAGATGTCCAGACTGCTGTGCATAATATATTATCCAAAGATGTCCAGGCTGCTGTGCATAATATATTATCAAAAGATGTCCAGGCTGCTGTGCATAATATATTATCAGAAGATGTCCAGACTGCTGTGCATAATATATTATCCAAAGATGTCCAGGCTGCTGTGCGTAATATATTATCCAAAGATGTCCAGGCTGCTGTGCATAATATATTATCAGAAGATGTCCAGACTGCTGTGCATAATATATTATCCAAAGATGTTCAGGCTGCTGTGCATAATATATTATCAGAAGATGTCCAGACTGCTGTGCATAATATATTATCCAAAGATGTCCAGGCTGCTGTGCATAATATATTACCAGAAGATGTCCAGACTGCTGTGCATAATATATTATCAGAAGATGTCCAGGCTGCTGTGCATAATATATTATCCAAAGATGTTCAGGCTGCTGTGCATAATATATTATCAGAAGATGTCCAGACTGCTGTGCATAATATATTATCCAAAGATGTCCAGACTGCTGTGCATAATATATTATCCAAAGATGTCCAGGCTGCTGTGCATAATATATTATCAGAAGATGTCCAGGCTGCTGTGCATAATATATTATCCAAAGATGTCCAGGCTGCTGTGCATAATATATTATCAGAAGATTTCCAGGCTGCTGTGCATAATATATTATCAGAAGATTTCCAGGCTGCTGTGCATAATATATTATCAGAAGATTTCCAGGCTGCTGTGCATAATATATTATCAGAAGATGTCCAGGCTGCTGTGCATAATATAATATCAGAAGATTTCCAGGCTGCTGTGCATAATATAATATCAGAAGATTTCCAGGCTGCTGTGCATAATATATTATCAGAAGATTTCCAGGCTGCTGTGCATAATATATTATCAGAAGATTTCCAGGCTGCTGTGCATAATATAATATCAGAAGATTTCCAGGCTGCTGTGCATAATATATTATCAGAAGATTTCCAGGCTGCTGTGCATAATATATTATCAGAAGATGTCCAGGCTGCTGTGCATAATATAATATCAGAAGATTTCCAGGCTGCTGTGCATAATATATTATCAGAAGATTTCCAGGCTGCTGTGCATAATATATTATCAGAAGATTTCCAGGCTGCTGTGCATAATATAATATCAGAAGATTTCCAGGCTGCTGTGCATAATATATTATCAGAAGATGTCCAGACTGCTGTGCATAATATATTATCAGAAGATTTCCAGGCTGCTGTGCATAATATATTATCAGAAGATTTCCAGGCTGCTGTGCATAATATATTATCAGAAGATTTCCAGGCTGCTGTGCATAATATAATATCAGAAGATTTCCAGGCTGCTGTGCATAAAATATTATCAGAAGATTTCCAGGCTGCTGTGCATAATATATTATCAGAAGATGTCCAGACTGCTGTGCATAATATATTATCAGAAGATTTCCAGACTGCTGTGCATAATATATTATCAGAAGATTTCCAAACTGCTGTGCATAATATATTATCAGAAGATTTCCAGGCTGCTGTGCATAATATATTATCAGAAGATTTCCAGGCTGCTGTGCATAATATATTATCAGAAGATTTCCAGGCTGCTGTGCATAATATATTATCAGAAGATTTCCAGGCTGCTGTGCATAATATATTATCAGAAGATTTCCAGGCTGCTGTGCATAATATATTATCAGAAGATTTCCAGGCTGCTGTGCATAATATATTATCAGAAGATTTCCAGGCTGCTGTGCATAATATATTATCAGAAGATTTCCAGGCTGCTGTGCATAATATATTATCAGAAGATTTCCAGGCTGCTGTGCATAATATATTATCAGAAGATTTCCAGGCTGCTGTGCATAATATATTATCAGAAGATTTCCAGGCTGCTGTGCATAATATAATATCAGAAGATTTCCAGGCTGCTGTGCATAATATAATATCAGAAGATTTCCAGGCTGCTGTGCATAATATATTATCAGAAGATGTCCAGACTGCTGTGCATAATATATTATCAGAAGATTTCCAGACTGCTGTGCATAATACAATATCAGAAGATTTCCAGACTGCTGTGCATAATATAATATCAGAAGATTTCCAGACTGCTGTGCATAATATATTATCAGAAGATTTCCAGGCTGCTGTGCATAATATAATATCAGAAGATTTCCAGGCTGCTGTGCATAATATATTATCAGAAGATTTCCAGGCTGCTGTGCATAATATATTATCAGAAGATTTCCAGGCTGCTGTGCATAATATAATATCAGAAGATTTCCAGGCTGCTGTGCATAATATAATATCAGAAGATTTCCAGGCTGCTGTGCATAATATATTATCAGAAGATGTCCAGACTGCTGTGCATAATATATTATCAGAAGATTTCCAGACTGCTGTGCATAATATATTATCAGAAGATTTCCAGGCTGCTGTGCATAATATATTATCAGAAGATTTCCAGGCTGCTGTGCATAATATAATATCAGAAGATTTCCAGACTGCTGTGCATAATATATTATCAGAAGATTTCCAGGCTGCTGTGCATAATATATTATCAGAAGATTTCCAGGCTGCTGTGCATAATATATTATCAGAAGATGTCCAGGCTGCTGTGCATAATATATTATCAGAAGATTTCCAGGCTGCTAATATATATTATATATTAGCCTGACAAACGTTGACATTTTGATTCATGACCCAGTGAAATTATAATCGGAATCTAGAATTAGAGAGTGGGGCATGTTTGTGTAGGAGGTTACGTCCTTCACTGTGATTACACAAAAGGTTCTCTTAAATTAAATTAGTCACCTGTACTTTGGGGGATGTATGGTAAAATTAGACACATTCTGATGCTTGCAAACCAAATTAACATAAGCCAAGGTTACAGGTAATGTGTGTAATAAAACTTAAAGTGTCTACTCAATAAAGAGAGGAAATTGCAGGGAATCAAGACGGGCATTTGAAACGTAAGACCAACTTAGCTGAGTTGAATCTGAGAATTTTTCAAATTACATTGGCCTAAAGTTTGAAATTTCCAGCTCAATTCCCAACAATTCTTTAATTGTTGAATAGACCCTATAATGTTTAAACTATAGATCTCTGGCACAGATGGCTCTGTTTGTAGCTGCTCTGATGGCATTACTTAGGTTCAAACCTCTGTGCACACTTCTCGATCCCAGCATGATCAACTCACCTCTCCTTTGAAGGTCAATATATGATTACCATTAAGTTAGGTTATAATAACATAAAAGTAACATTATTCAGCTCCAAATTTGGATAATTCCATAAATGAACAGTACAAGTTATTGCTACAGGGAGAGAAGGGCTATGTGAATATCAATTATTATACTGTATATTTGGTCTGTAGAGCTCTATATTGTTCAGAAACCTGAGTCATTCTATCCAAAATGAAGGATGATCTCCCCTGGAAAGAACAAAGAGGACTCAGTAAGGTACCTTTTCTTAAAGGATTTGGATTTCAAATGCCCACCCTTGATGCAATCTTTCCATTAAACATAAGTTTCATTTTGTCTACAGTTATCCTTTAAGGAGAGAGTGATGCTTACACCATACATCTCTAGTGAGCACACGTAGAGGAGACAAAAAAGGGGAGAATGGTATGAAAATATCTGTCATTGTATTACTTATTATAATCAAATCCTTATTACAATAAACATGAGCTGAGCCTTTAATGCTGTGGGTGAGAAGCGCTGTGTTAATTCTTGGGATAGCCCAGCAGATAGTTTATCTGAACGTGTTGGAAGAGGTAAAAAAAAAAATAAAAAAAAAAATGTGCAATCACCATTTTTTATGTATTACAGCGATTGCGCCTTTTTATAAATCCCGACACGTTTTAGTGCGGGAGAGGGGCTTGAAAAAAAAAAAAGAAAGAACGATGTCTGCACTCCCAGTTCAAAAAAATATGAAATAGTGATTTATTGGCAGGTGATCAAAAATACAGAAGATAAAGGCAGCAAGGCATAGAGTGGAAGTAAATGGCCTTACGCGTTTCGCGTGTACTCACGCTTAATCATAGGCTAAAGACAAAGTGACTGTTGTGGGTGTTGCTTCAAAAAGTGCAAAAAGGTCAAATTAATTATGTTAATTATCACATCTATCATACAGGAGAGGGGCTTCCCCCCAACACTAATCACTTTTCAGCACCCGAGTTTTCATTTTTTTCCATTGGCCAGGCGCAATGGTTGCCGGCACAAACAAAATGTCCATAACCGGCAGAAGTAGCGCAGGTTCGTGAAATTTGTTGTGAGCCTGCATTACGCATAGGTGTACACGACGATAGCGCCATTATTTAGCGCCATTATATGATGTTATCTGCGTTTGCACCGAGTTGATACGTGATCCCCACTGCATTTTCCAAATCTGAATGAGGATCAGGAAGCCACTGAGATTGTAAACTGTAAAAAAAAAAAATGTTTCCTTAAACGTCTAATTTTGTTTATTACAAACTATTCTCTACAGCTATGACCTTCTGATAGCGCAGCTTCCAGTGTTCCTACTGCAAAATAAATGTCTTCACAAGCTTATCTATTAGTCACAGTATTAGGCACGGTCACTGCTTCGTCTATGTTACATTTACTGTTTATTTCTGTTTTACACATATATTCTGCAAACTTAGTCTGCACTATGTGAAGGGTTCTAATGAAATCTGAACTGTGTATAAATATGAGGGAGGCAGTACCAGGCATTAGAGCAGTGATGGCTAACCTTGGCACTGCAGATCTTTGGAAAACGACTTATCCCATGATCTTCAACTGATTTTAAGGCTGAGCATGCATATTGGAGTATGGAGTTTCATACAAGTGCATTATTTATGACTGGTTTGGGGTATGGGGGCCACTTTGTGAAAGTAGGTTCAGGGGGTGACATTTCCGATGACCATCAATAAGACCTAATGTGCTAAGATATAAACATTTTGCAGAATAGCACTATGATGCCTCCCGGGTGCTCGAATTAAGTATGTTGTGGACCAGGTATTTCTGAGACGGGCTTGGGATAATCCAGTGGTTTTACACATCGTAACCAAAGGTTTAACAATGGAAAATAATTAAATGAGATGTGAAAAGTGTAAATTGACTTTACCCACCTGGTTATAACCAGACTGGAATATGGACTGACATTAGTCATTTCAACTGAATTAAATAAACTAAGGCTGATGGAATAATAACAAATGAATATAAGCCCATATGTACAGATATTAACTATACCTGTGCAGTGATACATCATTTTATATCCTACCATTCTATTTTTATTTTAGAAGGACATGGGGGGGATAGGGGGAGTGGTGATAAAAGGGACACTGGGGTATAGTGGACATGAGGTGAGAGGAATATTAGGGATAGTGTGAGAGTGATAGTGGGCATATGGACACTGGGGCATAATGGGGATGTAGTGAGAGTGACACTGGGGGCATAGTGGGGATGTAGTGAGAGTGACACTGGGGGCATAGTGGGGATGTAGTGAGAGTGACACTGGGGGCATAGTGGGGATGTAGCGAGAGTGACACTGGGGGATAGCGATGATGTAGTGAGAGTGACAAAGGGTGGTAGTGAGGATGCAGTGAGAGTGACACTGGGTGATGGTGAGGATGTAGTGAGAGTGACAATGGAATATTGTGAGGATGTAGTGAGAGTGACACTGGGGGATAGTGAGGATGTAGTGAGAGTGACACTGGGAGATGGTGAGGATGTAGTGAGAGTGACAATGGAAGATTGTGAGGATGTAGTGAGAGTGACACTGGGAGATAGTGAGGATGTGGTGAGAAGGACACTAGATAGATATTGGGGACGGTTGTGACAGGGTTACTGGGAATGGTGGTGAGAGGGATAGTGGGAATAGGGACACTGGGGCATAATGGGGATGTAGTGAGAGTGATACTGGGGGCATAGTGGGGATGTAGTGAGAGTGATACTGGGGGCATAGTGGGGATGTAGTGAGAGTGATACTGGGGGCATAGTGGGGATGTAGTGAGAGTGATACTGGGGGCATAGTGGGGATGTTGGTGAGAGTGACAATGGGGGGTAGTGGAGATGGTGGTGAGAGTGAAACGTGGGGATAGTGGGGATGGCAGTGGTAGTATAGAGACCAGAAGAGGAACCAGTCAATAATACGGATCTCCGCCCATATTGTTGGAGAACAAAATTCCTTGTTTCCAGAAGAATTTACTCCAACAAAATGGCACGTATAATGGAGACAAAAAATGGAGCTTGCCCCCCCAGGACATCCGTGCCCCATATCATCGAATGGGTGCACCCCCCTAATGGAAATTTCTCAATAAGTGATGTAAATATTCATAGTGTAAGATGTGTCATTTGAGCTCTGGACTCTAACTTTGCAATATTATGGTGCGAATGTTCACCTGAGACAGATTCCAGCCCTTGATTTATCTCTTTGATTTTCTGCTCTTGCCTTGGAACCAATGTCAAAATAATAAGGATTAAACCAATCATTAGCTAAACTGTTAATGGTGAGTTTGTTGATCAATAATAAAATAGTGTAGCTCATTAGTGAAATGTTAATTAATCCCTTGGTTTGTAATGTGTTTGCCAGACAATCTTTGTTATATCAACACCAATATGTGTGCTTATAGGTCAGTGTTTAAACCTTTAGACACCATCTTTATGGAAAAACTATATGGTATTTTTATTATTTTACTATACATTGATCAGCCATAACATTATGACCACTGACAGGTGCAAACCGGCACAGGCAATGTGATGCTTTGGACTGACAGGGGGCAAGCCAGCGGAGGCAGTGTGATGCTTTGGACTGACAGGTGACAATCTGGCGGAGGCAGTGTGATTCTTTGGGCTGACAGGTGGCAAACCTGTGGAGGCAGTGTGATGCTTTGTGCTGACAGGTGCAAACCGGCGGAGGCAGTGTGATGCTTTGGGCTGACAGGTGCAAGCCGGCACAGGCAATGTGATGCTTTGGGCTGATAGGTGGCAAGCTGGCGGAGGCAGTGTGATGTTTTGGACTGACAGGTGACAAGCCAGCGGAGGAAGTGTGATGCTTTGGGCTGACAGGTGGCAAACCGGTGGAGGCAGTGTGGTGCTTTGGACTGACAGGTGGCAAGCCGGTGGAGGCTGCGTGGTGCTTTGGACTGACAGGTGACAAGCCGGCGGAGGCAGTGTGATGCTTTGGACTGACAGGTGGCAAGCCGGTGGAGGCAGTGTGATTCTTTGTACTGACAGGTGGCAAGCCGGCGGAGGCAGTGTGATGCTTTGGACTGACAGGTGGCAAGCCGCTGGAGGCAGTGTGATGTTTTGTACTGACAGGTGGCAAGCCGGCAGAGGCAGTGTGATGCTTTGGGCAATGTTCTGCTGTGAAACCTTGGGTCCTGCCATTCATGTGGATGTTACTTTGACACGTACCACCTACCTAAGCATTGTTGCAAAATTAAAAAATACACAAACCAGCCTATTTGTATTTGGCATAATTAACTCCTAGTCATGTTGGAATTATATAATTCAATAAAAGAGTAAGCCACACGGTTATATAAAATATAGAATATTATTGGCAGAGGTCAGCAGCACCCAGGAAACATGGGAACCTGTATGTATAAAGCATATATCTGGAGCCACGTTTGAAATCAGAAGGAACGTTCCATTGGTTTCCATGGTGACCACTTTTAGACCCCTTATGGACAATCCCATGGGGTCTGGTGCTTCCTTTTATCCCGGTGGCCGTTGTGAGTCAAGCTATTTTTAGAGGTGGAATAAATCTCTTTAGTATTCTGCTGTGCCAGCTCGGAGAGAGCATGTCCTGACATTAGCACTTTTTGTAAAGGTTTATTTACCTTCCCCCCAGACCAGCTATTCAAACTGGCTTCAGTATCTGCACAGAGGAGCCAGCTCCTTCACTTTCACAAGATAATATTATTTATACTACATCAATAACAACAGCTCTGTGGAAAGATATAGAAATATATTTGTGAGGCAAATAAATGTGAAACATGATATATCTATCTAAATATCTATCTATTCTGGCTGGCTGTCTATCTGTCTGTCTGTCTGTCTGTCTGTCTATCTATCTATCTATCTATCTATCTCTCTCTTTCTCTCTCTCTGTCTCTTTGTCTGTCTGTCTGTCTGTTTTTCTGTTTTTTTTGTCTGTCTATCTATCTATATCTATCTATTGCGCTCTCGCTCTCTCTCTCTCTCTCTCTCTCTCTGTCTATCTGTCTGTCTGTATATCTATCTATCTATCTATCTATCTATCTATCTATCTATCTCTCTCTTTCTCTCTCTCTGTCTCTTTGTCTGTCTGTCTGTCTGTTTTTCTGTTTTTTTTGTCTGTCTATCTATCTATATCTATCTATTGCGCTCTCTCTCTCTCTTTCTCTCTGTCTGTCTGTCTATCTGTCTGTATAGCTATTTACCAAACACGACATGATTTGCTAGTTAACACATTGCAGCCTTTCACAGTCAGGGTTAGTTAAGGATGCCAGTAACACAATCTTTTTTAAACCACTTTACATTCCATTTGATTGTCGCTAAACCTTCTGCATATTTTTTCTATGTGCCAGACTCTCTGCGTATAGCTTTGGATTTGTTTGTGGTTTTTTTACTGTTATCTCCTCAGTGTGCACTAAACAAACAACAAAAAAAGCAAAAGTGGTGTTACGATTGATGTCTTTCCTCTAATCAGCATTAATGGGGCATTTCCAACTACAGAGTCCCAAATATATTTTGGAGATGAGTAATGCTGATAGGGAGAGAAAAATAATCAGTCTTATTAGTTATTTCCTCCACACTCAACCAATACTACCCTGCACGACCTCTGAGATCCTCATATGGACTTCGTCCCTCTACCAACCTCATCATCTCTTCCCTCTTGTGCCCACAATACTTTGCCGTAGCTGCCCCCTCTCTCTGGAACTCCCTTCCACAATGCATCCATCCTTCTTTCTCAAACTTCAAAAAGTCCCTCAAAATGCACTCATCCCATATAATACCTGTTAATTAACCTCTAGCTTATCCCACCCAGCTCTCACCATCCTTAAACACTTACAACTCATCCAGCTATAACGCACATAACTAATCTCTGGCCAAACCCACCTAGCTCCAACCACCCCTAATACTGTTACAAGCACCAATTTCCCTTTGACCTTGTAACTCCTTTAGTGTGTCTCATGTCCTCCATTCTCCCCAAGAAGGAATCAGATTAAACACTTGTTTAGTTACATATTTTATTAAATACAGTCACATAACAAAACAAAAGACATATCTGAAATTAACAAAATGAAATAACAAAATAAAACCTTTTCATTTTTTGGTGGGATTGTCCCTTTATAATAATATATAATATGCAGAAAAAGAGACTTTTTCCAATATGGTCTTAATAAATACACGCGGGTTTACTCTCTGCTGTGTCTCAAATGCGTATGTCTCACAGCAGTTCCAGGTTGTCGCGTGCTGACAAACATCAGCTCGTGCACAGCCAACCGGAGCGGGGCTCACCCCACTCTGACAGCCGACTAGACGGCTACCTGCTTCCTGTGGAATCATGGCAGCTGTCAGTCAGAGAGTGATAAATAAAATAATATTAATTTAAAATAATCAATCTGAAGTTATCAGTCTTATCAGTTGTTTTTTTTGCTTCCTGCAAACAGAAGGTTATTTCTAGTGATTGGCATCATCATTGTTTGGTGGGGAGATCTAAAGTCTAGGGAAGGGGTCTAGAATGTCAGATTTAGTTTAGAGTGGCTGTTACTCTGTAGGGTTTGTGTATTAAACATTCGTTTTATAGTTTTGTTGCCTCTGAATAAACGGGGTAGGTTTAATGGGCCCCATTAACTAAAAAAAATGGCATTATTGACGGGAATTGATCATTCAATGCTAACCCCATTAACAAAAATTACGGTATCCACTAAAAACCTCTATATAGGTCTCAGTTAGAAGCACAGGTGAAAAATAAAGTTTATTTGTCCTTTGAAATATTGTCCACATGTGTATGTCTTAACGGACAACTGTGAGAGAAAAGATTAACGTCGGTTTAATTGAAAGATTTCACTATGAGTAGATGGTTTATATAGAAATTATATAATGAAATAATACAAGTAAAGTACATTAGAAGAACTTGCATGAAATACCTCCAGCAGGGAGCGGACATATTGGTTATAATCTTGGATCAGATATTCCTTCACCTGACCAAAGATTCTAGACATGTCAGCCACCTGATGAATAAATAGAGCAGAGAGGACTCAATATCAACATACTTTAATTGTATTCTTACATTTAGGGGAACCCTGGCAAATGGCCCCTTGGATGCCTTCTAACATGGTTAAATAGGCTGGGGCTTAACAAGTTTTATCTTCTAAATACCCCAGAGCAAAGCTATTTCTACCTTTCTGGAAAATTTCACTTGCCTGTCTATCAATCTCTGTACCTTATCTGTCAGTATATCGGTCTATCAGTCTCTGTACCTTATCTGTCAGTATATCTGTCTATCAGTCTCTGCACCTTATCTGGCAGTATATCTGTCTGTCAGTCTGTATATCTTATCTGTCAGTATATCTGTCTATCAGTCTCTGTACCTTATCTGTTGGTATATCTGTCTATCAATCTCTGTACCTTATCTGTCAGTATATCGGTCTATCAGTCTCTGTACCTTATCTGTCAGTATATCTGTCTATCAATCTCTGTACCTTATCTGTCAGTATATCTGTCTATCAGTCTCTGTACCTTATCTGTCAGTATATCTGTCTATCAATCTCTGCACCTTATCTGTCAGTATATCTGTCTATCAGTCTCTGTACCTTATCTGTCAGTATATCTGTCTATCAATCTCTGTACCTTATCTGTCAGTATATCTGTCTATCAGTCTCTGTACCTTATCTGTCAGTATATCTGTCTATCAGTCTCTGTACCTTATCTGTCAGTATATCTGTCTATCAATCTCTGTACCTTATCTGTCAGTATATCTGTCTATCAATCTCTGTACCTTATCTGTCAGTATATCTATCTATCAATCTCTGTACCGTATCTGCCAGTATATCTGTCTATCAATCTCTGTACCTTATCTGTCAGTATATCTGTCTATCAATCTCTGTACCTTATCTGTCAGTATATCTGTTTATCAATCTCTGTACCTTATCTGTCAGTATATCTGTCTATCAGTCTCTGTACCTTATCTGTCAGTATATCTGTATATCAGTCTCTGTACTTTATCTGTCAGTATATCTGTCTATCAGTCTCTGTACCTTATCTGTCAGTATATCTGTCTATTAGTCTCTGTACCTTATCTGTCAGTATATCTGTATATCAGTCTCTGTACTTTATCTGTCAGTATATCTGTCTATCAGTCTCTGTATCTTATCTGTCAGTATATCTGTCTATCAGTCTCTGTACCTTATCTGTCAGTATATCTGTCTATCAGTCTCTGTACCTTATCTGTCAGTATATCTGTCTATCAGTCTCTGCACCTTATCTGTCAGTATATCTGTATATCAGTCTCTGTACTTTATCTGTCAGTATATCTGTCTATCAGTCTCTGTACCTTATCTGTCAGTATATCTGTATATCAGTCTCTGTACTTTATCTGTCAGTATATCTGTCTATCAGTCTCTGTACCTTATCTGTCAGTATATCTGTCTATCAGTCTCTGTACCTTATCTGTCAGTATATCTGTCTATCAGTCTCTGTACCTTATCTGTCAGTATATCTGTCTATCAATCTCTGTATCTTATATGTCAGTATATCTGTCTATCAGTCTCTGTACCGTATCTGTCAGTATATCTGTCTATCAGTCTCTGTACCTTATCTGTCAGTATATCTGTCTATCAATCTCTGTATCTTATATGTCAGTATATCTGTCTATCAGTCTCTGTACCGTATCTGTCAGTATATCTGTCTATCAATCTCTGTATCTTATCTGTCAGTATATCTGTCTATCAATCTCTGTACCTTATCTGTCAGTATATCGGTCTATCAGTCTCTGTACCTTATCTGTCAGTATATCTGTCTATCAATCTCTGTACCTTATCTGTCAGTATATCTGTTTATCAATCTCTGTACCTTATCTGTCAGTATATCTGTCTATCAATCTCTGTACCTTATCTGTCAGTATATCTGTCTATCAATCTCTGTACCTTATCTGTCAGTATATCTGTCTATCAGTCTCTGTACCTTATCTGTCAGTATATCTGTCTATCAATCTCTGTACCTTATCTGTCAGTATATCTGTCTATCAGTCTCTGTACCTTATCTGTCAGTATATCTGTCTATCAGTCTCTGTACCTTATCTGTCAGTATATCTGTCTATCAATCTCTGTACCTTATCTGTCAGTATATCTGTCTATCAATCTCTGTACCTTATCTGTTGGTATATCTGTCTATCTATGTCTATATTTGATAGTAATGTGTAAGCTGATAAATTTGTACCATTGGCCGCAAAATAGATTTTTCCTAACAGACCAAAAGATTCAAGCCCACCCCATGCATACATGAAATCATTTCTATTTAAAACATCCACATTTGATACGATCCTTCAAAAAACATAAGTAAATTGTTTGTCTACATTTGTCTTTCATAAAAATACAATATAAGATTTTTTTTTTTTTAAATGTGCCAATTTGCACAGTTATGGCTGCAAACATTTGTCAGGGGCATGTTAGGTCACAGAAACCTGTATAAATATAAATATAGATTACAGAATGAAAAAAAGCCTTAACAAACTTTACAATGTGCTTGTGTAAAATACTTCATTCTCTTAAATTCAACAAAATACAAGTTGAAGTGGGTTTTAGGCTATCTGCAAACTACACCTGCCCTTCCTCCTCTGACATAAAAAAAAGTCCAAAACCACATTTGTCATATATAATGCCAAAATCGAATAAGACAAGTTTTCTTCTATCACTAAAGGCTATATCACAAAGGAGTAAAACAAATCTTGCTTTAATACTCATTGGTATAGAACTTATTTGCGTTTAGTAACAACCAATAAGCTTAATTCAATGCGCTGATTAATTTGTATTCTTTCATTAAAGCATTTCAATTTAAAATATTAGAATTAAAAATGTAAGGTGTTTGCTGACAGTTGTCCTTGAATTCATACTCTCAGCAAATGTACTGAAGTTATGACAATTTCATTGTGTAAAAATATCCCATTTATTGTTTTATTTATATATTTTTTATGACCCTGTAAGCCAAATCTGAAGAAAGGGGTTTTTATTACTGAAATAGCAGCAATTTTTTTCCATGCATCTATTTTTATTTCATTCGATCATACCATGAATCTAAAAGATAACCGCAAGGTGTGCTTGATAAAAAAAAAACAACAACAACAAACAGGGACATTTTGCTCTATTTAGATCAGATCTACTTAAATGCAAAATGCAAAGAAAATACAAAGAATCCAGGACCAAGTGGGGGGAAATCTGATAAACTGTTGCAATTGTATTTTTTTTTCTCATTGAATATTTCTAGCCTGAGTAGTATCATAACTTCTTGCTGCTCCGAAGATTGCGATTGCGGGAGCTTGCCCCACCATATTAATTCCATGACCTGTATATTTACAATACATGACTGCTCTTAGCAGACGAACAAGCGGAACGAACAAGAAACATCCTGACATTTCACGGTGAGACCAGACTACGGCTAGGTGAAAGTAGTTGTATCTTAAAAACGGTGATTCCCTTTTAAGGCCATTAGCCAGAGGCTACAGCAGATCCCAATATATTCAAGAGTTCAGAACAAAATTATTGTGAATCACTCAGGACTTAAATGGCAGCGCGTATAATCAATTCGAAGCACTAAGTAAGCAATCATTACAATTCTATTTCTTAAAAGGGTACTCAAGGCTGAAAAAATATTGTTTCAGGAATTCATAAACGTCTATTAAAAATAGAATGTAACACTTTTTTTTAAGCTGAGATCTAAGTACGTTTCTAAATGGCCTCAGTCTGCTGGAGCTTTTCTGAAGGTCTGATGTCTTCAGTTAGGTTTTCGGGATTAGTTCTAATGTACCTCGTCCAATATTTTCGTAGTCCCTGGCTATGTAATAACGTGATAACATAGAACATCCTGAATTCATATTTATGGAAGCACTAAAATTATATTGAAGTGAGTTAGTCTTTAAATATTGTCCTGTCAATCAGATGTTGACCTCTTTCTCAGCCCTCAACCCTTTGGTTATTTCTAGCCATACCCCCTGTTGACCAGGCCTACGAGATGTGCGTATATGATTGCTGGAACTCTCGTGTAAGGGATCTTCTCTGGTATGCCAGATGTGGGCCACCATTGTGGATGGGATCAGTCTATATTGCTTTTCTCTGTTGTGGTGCAAATGAGTTAAAACACATCTGATAATACCCATCAGTCATGTTTACTGAACTGAAGACTTGACCTGAAGAAGTCCATTTTCTTCAACAAAACATGTAGGATTTGGCACTGCCTTTCAGACAAACAGCATTGTTGATGTTGTCCGTCTTCAGGATGGATTTTTGGATGGTGGGTTGGTGACATCTGATTGTGTACCACGTTGATGCATCTCTGATGTTATATTGTCTTCCGAGTGAATATTAAAGCATATTTATGCTTGTCCGCACTGTTGTGTCTTTTATATGTTTTATTTTGGAGAATTTTTTGGTAACCATATAACATATAAATGTTTCAGGTGCATATCAAGTAGCTTGGGGAGCAATTCACTAAAAGTGAGATGCGGTGAAATGGATATATTGGGGGCCGGGGTAATTTATAAACAATGGCGGACAAGCAGATTGCAGTGTGTGTGGCAATTTATCAAGCAGTCGGGATTTTCAGGAGTTTGTGCTATCGACGCAGAATGCATAGATTGTGGTTGTGTCAGTGCTCATTGCCCCGGCGCAGTCCATAAATAAAAAATGCATGGTTTGTGTTGGGGAACCTCTGCCAAACACTGTTTGGTGTTTTTTTGTATATCTCCCGACACTTTGCAGTGCAGGAGTTTGTATACATTACCCCCTGCAGCTGATTGAGTTAAATATATGTTGTGTAGGGAAAAATCTAATGCAGTTTCTTGGTCTAGAAGAACTGATTTGACCCTTCCAAATGCCTTGTTAAATCTATAAGGTAAGGAAAACCAAACATACGGGGCTTTAATAAGTATAGTATAATTACAATACTATAATAAGCAGTAATATTTTAGAGCTTCTTGATCCAAGGAGAAATCGGATTTACTTTCAGAGTCTTAAATGGAAAAATTTGAAATTGTGTGATTGGGGGGGGGGGGGGGGGGTGAATTGCCTTCTTCTGGTTCAAAAGTAGGAATGATAGGTAGAAGGTTTGAACTTGATACTATGTTACTATAGACGTCTCACTACAGCTCTTCAACTCACCTGCACATCACTTTTAGTGAAGAGTTCCCTTTGTTTGTTCTCAGTTGAGAGTCTCATAACTGGTATCGCACAATCAAACAAACCAACAGACATGTCTTTAATTAGTACTACGTATACCTTCTGAGGTCATATTTTTTAATCATATCTCTCTTGGCGCTATATATTAAATTGAATGTTTATTTCAACACATAATGATGATTTGTATCTAGCACTTGGAACATTTTGCCAATTTCCTTTATCATTATGATCGCTTCACTGTTTTTTTTTTATGCTTCTCTTTTATTTTTTGACCGCCTTACCTGCTGTACAGAATGTAATATTTCATTGCTTATTTGTATTGCTGAATTTACACTATATATGTTACAGCCTTTAAAAAGTGTCTCAATCCAACTCCCATTATGCTGTGGCATTGTTTTGGATGATGGGAGTTGGATGGAAACTAGAGAAGGCCTGCAATTATTTAATATGTGCCAGGGAATGTATTCATACAGCCAACCAGGGGAAAGGGGAAGGATATTTTAACATTCTGAGACATTTAAATATGGGAGTTGTGCCAGTTTGAGAGAGGGTAAAGATATTTATTTAACCTCATTTAATAGTTTTTTTGTTTTTTTTTACTCGAATGTTAACTTCTGATAAATACAGTGGGGGGCGTTTCACTACACTGAGCTGGCAAGTGAACTGCAAACATGAGACATGAATAGCTGAGTGGGAAAGAAGAGCAAGTTGGAGATTTGTTGCAACTCGTCTATGAACGCCTGGTCTTTCCAGTTCGACTTGTTTTAGTGGCTAGCCCCTCTACTCCCTCGTCTTGTACCTGATTCTCTTCGGAAGCTGAAAGGATTAGAAATCAATTTTAACACAAAATGAAAATGTTCTGATAAAACTGCCGTTTACAAACACCCTGAAGTGAAGTGCGAGATGAATCTTCTCTCCAAGCTAGTTATTCTTATTCAAATGGACTTATTCTTTATTGCAAAGCAACACAGAGGCAGCTATATATCTTCACGGGCAGGTCTGCCGCTATGCCCGCCATGTTACGAATCTCAATTACAAGTAATTAAAAGAAACCTTCAAACAGAGGGAGTACACTCCTAAAAAAAGGGGCAATGTTTGTGAATGTGCTTTCTATTTAATACATTACCGTGTGACAATAAGAGAATTGAAAATATACATGTTTGGGTTGTTTTTCTTCTCACAATTATTTTTATTTCACATGTAAAATAAATCCTCTGGAGGGCATAGTGAGAGATACTATGTTATCTTGTATTTTCCACTGCTAGTCTATCAGGTCGTATGGTTTTATATTGAATACAGGGAGAGAAATTATTTTCCCTAGCAAGCCAAAAAATACTGCTTTTGTGTGCTTAAAGATGTCCTGACATATATATAATATTTCTTTGTGTAGAAGAACAACAGCTCATCACACCTCCCCCCCCTACCCCACTGAAATAGAGTTCCCATTCCTACGAATAGGTTAATTCGTAGGAATGGGGTCTCTATGTCGGTTTATAGAATACCAATAACATTACATGCATTCCATAAACCGAAAGTCTATAAACCGAAAGAGATTCGGTTTATAGACTTTCGGTTTATGGAATGTATGTAATGGTATTGGCTTTCTATAAACCGAAATAGAGTCCCCATTCATACGAATTGACCTATTTCAACTCTATTTCGGTTTATAGAATACTAATAGCATTACATACATTCCATAAACCGTAAGTCGTTCATTATGTCGGTTTATGGAACGTATGTAATGCTATTGGTATTCTATAAACCGACTCTATTCCGGTTCATTTTATGAATTCACATGTAGCAAGTCAAGATGAAAGATGAAAGAATGCGTTATTAGATGCTTGCTAAATTTCTGATTTTTTCACTGTAATACCCAAAGTATAGCATGGAGGCATGGATTCTATATAACTGTCTCATTACCCACGTTGGTAAGAAGTCATCAACACACTATGTCTGTACTGCCCTATAGAACACCATGTAGCAAACATAGTTTAATATTTAATAGTAGTGGTAAAGTGTTGCGCAGGTCAGTAATATGAATTCAAAAGAATATATAAATTCAAAACAGTGTATAAGTGCTTAAATCAATAATACCAATCTGGTAAAGCAATTAATGAATAAATAATAAATAGACAAAATATATATATATAAACTAAATATAAATGTGGAAATACTTATCGAGTTTAAGATTCAGTATTGGAAATATAGATTCCAGTCGGGTTGTACCCAAAACTGTTTTTCTTCCAGAGGGATTGTACATAAAAAGACAAAAAACACATAGACATACAATGGGTAGTATTCACAGGTAGGGATTAGCTGTATATTTTCCCCCAAAAGAAACACACTCACACACTCTAGAGCCTAAAAGTACTGGCTCTAAGTATATCTAGCAGTTGGACTATAAGTCCCACCATCCACGTGTGTCGGGCTCGACTCCAAGTTCCAGCTCGTTTTATCCAGAGGATGAGTTAGTTGTAAACGGATTAAGTGGAGTGTATTCAGTGGTAAAAAATTATTATTTATTTGCCCCTATGTATAGTAAGGCTTAAAAACACATATAACTACTCCATAAAATAAGTAATTAAAAAACGGGAAATTAAGAACAAAAAAGGAAAAAAGAGAAAGAGCAGGTCACCAGTCTTCCCGTGTTCAGCGTGTTTTACAGGCGGTGTGCACCCTCCGTCTGCTGTCAGCGGGGACTCTGTTGGTGCCTCTCTTCCGTAGTCTTTAAAGTTCCTTTTCAAATGTCCTCAGGCGAAGCGGCGCTTTCCTGTGACGCGTTTCGTCGTTTCCGACTTCTTCAAGACAGTGACGCTTCAGCCGGAGGAGTTTCCTTTTTAAAGTGTCCGTCTACCGTTTCCATGGTAGTTCATCAACAAGTGGGAGTGTTCTCGGCATGCCGAAAATAAAGTAGGCACTGGTAGACAGACTAAACAGTGTTCTCCTAACAATTTCGTAAATCCGAAATGGAGAAACAAAATCACATATATCATCAACGAATATCACTACATATAAACTGGCAAATTATTATTTAATCGCAGTAAGTAAAAAATGATAATAACAAAGGGCAGAACTAATATAAAATAAAGCTTAAAAGGGGAAGAGGCATGAAGAAAATTGTGTATATAGGATGAAGTGAAAAATAAAGTAAAATGAAAGGTCAAACTTGCCTCATTACTCTATATAGCATATACCCAGATATTACACTTGATAAACAGAAATAAAATAAACTCAAATATAACTAGCATCTGAATATATATCTTAAAAACAGTACTTTACTTAGAAATGGAAAGTGCATCACAGTAGGCTAAAATTTATGTAAAAAACAACAATAGCAAATATAAATGGGTAACAAGTGTAATTTTAGTGGTTAATTGTTTATAGAGGTATGTGTGCAGTATAAGAAATGCAGTCTACAAAAAGTGGTACAATTCAAAATCTGCATTAAGTCCTCTAGGTGCCAAAGTATCAAGTTCGAATATCCACCTCATTTCAGCTTGGCCAAGGGTTTTAGTTTTATTTCCCCCTCGCCAATGTGTCTTAGGTTTTTCGATAGCCCAGAATTGGAGCATAGAGGGGTCTTTTTTGTGTGTTTTTAAAAAATGATGTGACAGACTGTGTTTTTCATATCCATTTCTTATGTTTCGAATATGTTCACTTATCCGGGTTTTTAGGGTTCTTGATGTTCTTCCTATGTAATACAACTCACATGGACATTTGAGCATATATATTACTCCACTCGATTCACAGGTGATAATTTCTTTGATCTTATATGTCTTTTCTATGTGAGGGTTCCTAAAGGTACAAATCTTTTTTTCTTGTGTTTTGCTGTTTTCTTTACAGGCTAAGCATAATTTGCATCTATGGAAACCTGTTATGTCTCCGAAGAAATTTTTATTTTTACTTAAAAGTCGTGTTTTATCCGTTTTCGTCACAGGAAAGCGCCGCTTCGCCTGAGGACATTTGAAAAGGAACTTTAAAGACTACGGAAGAGAGGCACCAACAGAGTCCCCGCTGACAGCAGACGGAGGGTGCACACCGCCTGTAAAACACGCTGAACACGGGAAGACTGGTGACCTGCTCTTTCTCTTTTTTCCTTTTTTGTTCTTAATTTCCCGTTTTTTAATTACTTATTTTATGGAGTAGTTATATGTGTTTTTAAGCCTTACTATACATAGGGGCAAATAAATAATAATTTTTTACCACTGAATACACTCCACTTAATCCGTTTACAACTAACTCATCCTCTGGATAAAACGAGCTGGAACTTGGAGTCGAGCCCGACACACGTGGATGGTGGGACTTATAGTCCAACTGCTAGATATACTTAGAGCCAGTACTTTTAGGCTCTAGAGTGTGTGAGTGTGTTTCTTTTGGGGGAAAATATACAGCTAATCCCTACCTGTGAATACTACCCATTGTATGTCTATGTGTTTTTTGTCTTTTTATGTACAATCCCTCTGGAAGAAAAACAGTTTTGGGTACAACCCGACTGGAATCTATATTTCCAATACTGAATCTTAAACTCGATAAGTATTTCCACATTTATATTTAGTTTATATATATATATTTTGTCTATTTATTATTTATTCATTAATTGCTTTACCAGATTGGTATTATTGATTTAAGCACTTATACACTGTTTTGAATTTATATATTCTTTTGAATTCATATTACTGACCTGCGCAACACTTTACCACTACTATTACTTTTGTCTTGTGTCACCCTGGGGGAATTACACTAGTGTTTGCAGCACGTCCGAATTTATTTATTTATTTATCTTTACCTCTATTTATATTGATCCTTAGTAGAATAGCGCCTATCACTTAACACGTTTGTATTATAGTTTAATATTTACAATATAATATTGTGGTTTTCCACACATATATAGCAAGGTGATGTCAGGCTCATTAATACATGTTTCTTATCTTAATTTATGCATTTGTCGCCAATCCTGCCATCACAATCTATAGATTCATTTGTATCATGTTTGTTTTAATTCAAACAATGTTTACTGTATCATTTTAAGGCTCCTATACTGGGTTGTTTGTTGCACTGTCAAAAATAAGAAATTATAAGAAAAAAAAATACAAAACATGAATCAAGACACTGTTTTATTACATTTTGTAATTATTATTTTTCTTCTTAGTAATTCATATGTCTCGCTAAAATACAGACATTTTCCAAAGCACAGTAAATTAAATTACCTAAATACACTGATTTAAATGGACATTATTTTTCTCCTCCTACCAATTACACTACTTCCAGAAAAGTATTTTCATTTTAATGCATTTTTTGATGAGTATGTGGGCAATTTGCTGACGGTATCGTTATATGTTTTGAGAGATTGAGTGGAAATGCCGTAGCGACATATTCTTTTTCTGTTAGACGCAACTTTTAATTCCATTGGATTGGCTACACTGAGTACCGCGCTCTAGTACAAAGATTATGCTCCTGGATATGATACCATATTTATAATTCATTTAAGATGCAAGAAGGAAGAAGGAAGAAAATCAGATTAACCATGAAAAATGCAGGTCAGCTTCCTACGTGGATAGTTAGTATATGAAGTTTGGGTGGTATATGAATTCTTCTAAAAGGTGCAATAACAGGTTTAATTACTCCCCACTCAGATCCTAGAAGACAGAATCCATCTGGCCAATTCCATTAATATAATGATGCTAAAACCAAATGAGATTATAGTGCAGTATAAATCAAAACAGCAGAACTGCTTTCTGCAACCTTTATAAACAGAAAGAAAAGCACAAATGTATTTTTGGAAACAGTAGTAATGGCTCCAGCATTTAGAAGGTGTGTGCTGTGCTGAGTGTAATGGGATTTTGGTAAGTTTAAAAAAGACTGAGCGTACAATTGACGAGGGTTCGAGACTGACCCGCCAAGCTCTCTCTCTGTCTTGCTTTTCTGGAAAGAGGTAGTGTTCCCAGCACAGTAGGATATATAATACACAAATAAAGACATAAGCCATCTTTGTTCACTTGTTGTGTTTAGCAATATCTGTTGTCGATAGCCTAGGCAATTAACAAATAATCCAAAAGGTCAACCAAACTCCCCACAATAATGAAAAGGTAAAGTCATCAGAAAAATAGGCTTTATTTAAAAATATAGTTGGAAAACATCACTTCGCCTCCAGGGAACAAGTCTTACGCGTTTCGCTCCAGCAAATGGCGCTTATTAATAGACTAACCTAGGCAAGAGAAATACTTTTCCAGAATAGCGTGCGACTCCTAGGGGGTCATGTACTAAATAGTGGGGGAAAAAGTAGGTAAAACATGAGTAAGGAGCAGTTTGCGACTATTTGGAACATTCTGTGCTTGTTTTACATGATTTGCGCCTATTCCGTTTATTTTTATTTAGCGTGCATTTTAAGATTATTTTTCGCAAAACGTAATAAATAAATTGTGATTATATTTGCGCACGCTAAAGAGTTTTGCGAATATTTCGTGAAAAATAATCTTATATTTGCGTGTCAAAATTGCACCAGCTTTTAGCGAGTGCTATCAAAAGAGGTAGAAATAATATTCGCAAAATTGCCTGTTTTTATTCGCAATTTGCTCGTATGTACTATTGGAGTGTTAAATGTTTAATACACTGCAATATGAGCAAAGCGCAAAAATAGTTTTGCACATGAAATATACTGCCGTTTTTTTTAGTACATGCCCCTCCTAGTGTCTAAAAAAATAATACTCTTGTAATTGTTCTCCCTTGTAATGGCAACTATACTGAACATATCGGGACAACTCAACCATCTCTCAGCTGAATGTCTTCTATGCCACAGATATGGAGGTAAGGCTGTCAGTCTCAATCTATCATTTACATTTTATTGTATGTATTTTCTGGCAGTTTTAATATGCATGTCAGATGCACTTTATTTAGTAAATATTTAATCATTTTAGACAGAACGATGTGGACTGTTTTACACTCATTTATTGATATTTAATAGAATTTAATATTTCTGATTATTCTACAATTTCCCAACAACCATTTCCAGCAACAATGATTATTTACAACATTAGCAACGTCTGCACTGTATTGCTCATCCATTTGAATTTATTGTCATGGACAAAATGTGCTTTTCTTTTAAAAACAAGAATGTCCTGTATGTTGTGTATGTCCTGCATGCCTCCGCAACTGGCCGCTGTATGAGGGAAAGAGTTGGACGCGGCCACATAAAGATCTTGTTATAGGTTGAAATGTTGCTTTGAATAAATCCTCTTGATTCACCAGGTGCTGGTCTCTTCGTGTATTTTCAAAAATCCAGGTAGACTCCCCAAACACTACACATGGCAGAACTCCGTCGGTGGTCAAAAATATATATATTTGCTTTAATGAACATAGGCAAAGACAAGCATCACTATTCCCGTAGACATAAAATGTCTTACGCGTTTCACAACTCAGGGGGATTGTTATGCTTGTCTTTGTCGATGTTCATTAAAGCAAATATTGTTTTTAACCTGCCATGTGATGTGTTTGGGGAGCCTCCTTGGATTTGGGTGGATTTTGACCCCAATCTTTTGAACAGTAGTGCACATGTAATAAATAAAATGGCTAATTAAAATTGGGAAAGATATTCAGTGCTGTAACTAGCAATGAGTGACCCCCAACTTGGACCTTTAAAATTAATTCAATCTTGTAAATATCTCTTACCAGTCATTTTAAGACATTATTAGACAGAGGTCACAGAGAGTTACTTAAACTGTGTAAAATGTTTTACTGCAGTGGGCAGTAAATGTAGGATTTGTCTCGAAGCATAATAATATGAAATTCAGTGAGCAGACCATTTGCATGATCCATTATTACAAACTGACCACCCATGTTTGGAGACGGTCCGGGCCTTTGAATAAAGCAGTAAAATAAAAGTCCAAATAAGCTGTCATTAATATATTTTTTATTATGTTATTACATGTTAACAAAGACTTACAAACTCCTTACAAACTTACAGATCCTATTGTGGAGAGCATTGCATTACTCGTCTGATTATACCAAGCACTTTAAGAGTCTTTATGTATGAGATACTATACTGTGGCGGAAGCTGGCATTTTTTTTTTTTTTAAAGAAAAGCTGTCAACCTTATATAGAGCAGTATGTCCAACTGTATGGACCCGCTGTTGTGGGACTACATATCCCATAATGCCTCTTAGCTGTCAGAGAATTATGGGAATTGTAGGCTTATTGCCGTAAGTCCGCAGTGTGATAACTCTGGTATAGATGCAAGCCACAGTGCACTTTCGTGATTGGCCTGCCTCCCACTAATTGCAGGGAATTTTAAAATGCAGACCAAAGCCACAGAGTTGGAAACCTACTATTCCCTGCAGTTCTCTCTTTACTGAGTTGAACCTTATAAATGATTATCCTGCGTCAAGATACAATAATACAAACAGTGACATAACAAACACAGTTAGCTTCCTGCCCAGTGAAAGTCCTACTTGTCTTAGCTTGTCTTTCATAACACACTGATCCATGATTTTAATCATCTCATTGGCTTATAATGCCTCATTATCCTCCTCCACATGCAAATATATCATCTATTTTACTTTGGGGAACAGCAGATTATATTTCCTTGCACACAACATTACTCACTGAGGATATATTTATGCCTTATTGGCTTCACAGAAAAAAAACACCTCCTTCATTTTTTGACATTTTTTTTTTTTGAGCGACTGGAAGGTGTTTGGAGAAGAAGTAAGACGTCTCTAACAATAATGGCTTTCTTGCCTCATAATATTTTCAGTGATCATACAAGCATCAAGGAATAAAGTTACAAGACATGAGGTCTTTTCCTACGCCTTATTAAATCAGACATATGATAAATGGGCAGAGAATTGAAAAAAAATCCAACATGAATAAGGCTATTATTTTGCAACAGCATTTGTGTTTGTATTAATAAAGCTTTGATTATTTTTCTTCCTGCGTTACCAGCCTTAGGTGCTCATTGGAAGGCCGGTGGGGAAACTCTGAGCTTGGGTCCGCTGCTTCGGGTACAGTTGCCCATTCTTTGCAAATGTTAAGAATTAAATCAGTGCATACGCGGGGGCTTTAGGGCTGACTCCGGCTGTAGACACCATTGGAGTAGGCTCACATAGAAAAACACTGGTGAAAACTAGGATTGCCACCTTTTCTTTAAATAAATACTGGTCTTGCTGGTGGCTCTATAGACTTAACATTGTAATCAAGCATTTTAATACCGGTCTACTGGTAAAATACCGGGTGGGTGGCATCCCTACTGAAAACAAAAATCTAATAAACCTTATATATGCCACATTGAATGAACCAGGCAGCACACAAAGTTAGATGTAGTAAAACCCCAAATTGCTATCCATTTCACATTGATCCAACCAGTTCATGGTTTTTAATCCAGCTGTCCTCTCGAACTTAACCTCTCTCCTGAAAAGTGGGACAGAGGCGAAGTTCAGCGAGACAGCGGGACAGACCTCCAATTTCAGGACTGTGGAAAGAGTTTGGAGAGAATCCAGTCAACACTGATCACCCCTTTGCCTCTTAATCCATGTTAAAGATAAAAACGTGTCGTTTCCGATGGCATAGAAGCCTACTAGACAGGCTGTGGTATGATGTATGTGATAGGGAGGAGCTAGGGACAACCTGTTCTTTCTCTTCTCAGAAATGCCAACTAGTAATCTGGCACGAATATCGACAAGTGCCTTTAAGGCAAGGGTGAAAAGCCCTCCAGATGTTGCAGGACTACATTTCCCATACTCCTCTGCTAAAACAGCATTATGGGGGTTATAGATCATCAGCAGCTGGAGGGTCACAGGTTGCCCACCCCTCATCTAAAGGACAGCTGTAGCAAAAAAAAAGGATGGCAGAGGATGCTGGGTCCGGCAGAGACTTGTAGCTCAGCAATAGCTCTGGACTTGGCAGAGGATAATGAGAGTTGCAGCTGGTAGTCCTCCCCCTGCACATTGCGAATGAGCAAAGGCTTTCATGCCTCTAATTACTTCTATAACCCGAGCTATTTAAATTCTAAGCAGCCTTTTAAAATGTCATATTTAGTGCTGTAATTGTGCTGTTTTGAAATGTAATTTACATACAAAAGCACAGTCTGCATTTAATTATTCTACTTGTCCACAGACTCATGTATCTACTCTTACATCGATTTTATGTGCAATATTTTTTCTTTCCATGGCTCAAGTTGGCAGCAGGATTCCCATAGTTTTAAAATCCATGGAGTAAATGATTCCACAGTGCACATTCTTTTCATCACAGGGGTTAAAATGTAACATTGTAAAATTCCACTTTCATGAAACCCTTACAAAAATAAGCTCCACTTTGGAAACCGGCGTGTACCAATTAAACACGTAACCGTGGCTGGCGTGGTTGTGTAACATGCAATGAATTTCTAGCCTGACCCCCAAAGCAGAAGAACAAAGGAAAAAGAATTCTGCTGGAATAAGGTCTCGCTTTAATTCTGCACAGTGTGGTTCTGACTTAAAATGGAAAAAAAGGGATGAAAAAAAATGAAATGTAAAAATCAGAAATTAGCTGTGAAGTAATAATTATAATTGCTGGAAAGCTGTCAAATGGCCTACTGCAGTGTATATTTCTACTTTAAATGAGATTATTTTTTTTTGTAATAGCTGTCTGCTATTCAGCACACTCCTCATTCGGCAGAACGAAATTAATTGGCAATAAACTCATTGAATATGAATATAATAAAAATTCCAAAGTGTCTAAATAACCTGTCAGCAATATGAGTGGGAGCTTCAAGCCTAATGACAGACCCACCTCCGAAAGATTAGCACCTGTGTTCGGATTGCCCTCTTTCGCACTTAGAGGACCACCGTAGGCAAAAATAAATTACTTCTGTTTAATTGAAAGATTTCATCAAGTGTAGACATGTTTAAAAGGACAATAAACTTTTTCACAGAACATGCAGCGGCCATCCTTCTTTGGAATTGCTAGGTAGTTACTGATGTCTGCTGCTAATCATGAACATGTCTACTCTTCCGAATGGTAGCTGACCTTTTTAGCCATAGAAGGGGGTACCAGGTAGCCCAGTGTGGATCACTAAGTATGCTGTAAGTTGTTGCATAAGCACAGATCTCTTTCAGAGCTCCTATGAGTTATTCTATCTTCAATAAGAAGAAACTGGGAGGGATGTGTAGGTGGAGGAGGGAATGACCCTGGTTCCTCATGTTCCTTTCAAAAGTAAAATCTGTAAGGCATTGTCACTTGGTGAGGTGACTTTAGTGGCAGTGGGGGCAGCACACAGAATAGTCAATCCATTGCCCTACATTCTAGAGGAATGAAGGAATTCTACTTAGAATAGTGGCCGTCATTCTAGTTTTACGTAAGCCAAGAGGTCCACTTTCAGAATAATTCTGACTGTCTGTTTTCTGTGCAGTAACTTGACTTTAATGTGTGTGCTAGACTAAATGTTGTAGTTGTACACTGTGAGTATTATCTTATTACTGAACTTTAACGTTTTTTGTTCAGTTGAATTTACCAGGTTCTGAGACAAGTTTGCCCATGAGCAACGAGCTCTAGATGATGTTGTTACAGGGTTTTCTGAGTCTTTATAGTCTATGATCATACCATTTTCTGAAAGCTGCTCTTGGGAAAAGAAACCAATCAATTTCAATAAACTGTGAAATTCTATATAGGAAAAGAACGTCTTGTTTTTCCAGGGGCAAGTTTTCGGCCCTCTACATTTTCAAAAAATCAATTTAAAAATTTATTTTTTTCTAATTTGTTGTTACTGGGAACATGGTACCACAGAATTTTAATTAAATCTACCTGCCCACACATCTTGAAAGGCCTATTCCAGTAAGACACATTCAAACATTTGTTTCACCCTGCGCAGTCTCTCAATCACACTTTTTTGAATATGTCTTTCTATTAAGGGGACTGGATCACTGAAACATTGTTTTTACTGTTAATGTATAGAATAAAAATGATTGCTAACACAATGTATAGATCATTTTCAGCCATGTTTTCTTCTCTTCACTCCCCTAATGTTTAGGTGGTATAGCCACTTTAACCTCCATAAAGCTTACCCTAACTCCTCCTACTTCCATACATACAACCTTTACATGGCCAGAATGTGTAACTGATATGTGTTCAGAGGCAAATTAGTGACTTAATCAAGGTAGTTCCTGTGGGATCCACTGCTTAATTAATTGATTGGTTCGAAAGTGATACATTCTATTATCAATTCAGCAGAGAAGCATATAATGGTTATATGTGTACATCAAATAAACTGGCTGATGTGAAAACCCTAGTTGTGCAATTACAAAAAACACTGTATATGTGTGCTCTGTATGTAAACATAGATTGCAAGTATGGTGATCTTTGGCATACTTTGTGTGGGAGGATCTGTAGAAGCTGCACATTTATGAGTAAATTGTGGTATATACTGCTATCTGAAGTTGGTGTGGCTGATTCAATTAATATATGCAACATTGTCCAGACATGAAAAGCATCAGTGTTATCAGATTAGGTAAAGTTGATTCAGTGAGAGGCTGGGTCAACAAATGTGGTTGTGTCGAAGGGTTCAACTTGATGGACTACCTGGTTTTTTTTTCAACCTACTTTAATATGTAACTATATATATATATTTTTTTTTTAATGTATATACTTTATTGTATGTAACTATATTTATAATACAGATACTCTGTATATAATATATATATATATTAATAATAGGAAATTACAGGACTCATTTGTTGCTGTAAATGTGGATTTATCCTTTATTGCTCTGTTGGATCTTGCAATGCGTATATTTACATTTGGTGAGAACTGAGGCATTAATAGTTCTTTATTCACGGTGCAGATTATCACTTCTGAAATCAAACATACACCTGTTTTGTAAATAAAAAAATTAAAAAAAAACATACATTAAAACTAAAAGACATGAGATCATTAGATGCTGACAGAATCGAGAGGTCCCCAAGCACGGAGTAAAATTAGAAATTACATTTTAGTTTAATGAGATTGGAAGTCAGCGTGGACAATAAGCAAACACAAGGTGACAACAGCGTGGTGAGGGGCTTTAATTATTATGTTCATTAGATTATCATTAGCGTATCATTTACATACCTTGTGTATTAGGAAATGTTTCTCCAAAGGACCATGTATCATCATATTGTACTCAGCCAAGCCATTAATGGTCCATGTTTGGTGCTAGCATACCTTCACCATTAGCATCACATTTACTTGAATTTTTATTTATTTCTGTTTCTTTCATCTTGTCGCATTTTTTTATTGTTGCTAAGGTTGTGTTTTTAACCCCTTAATCTCAGACCAAAACACAGTAAGTGCGAGTTTTCTGCTGCTGGATCCTGTTCACAGTTTGACCAGAGTTTTTACAGACCCTGCGGGGTCACTGCCAGAAGAATGTGATGCCCAGTGCTGTCACTCAGATAGAATAGGACTGTTCTTCACTGTGCTTTCAGAGTCGTGACCGCTGCGATCGCTGTAGTTACGCCACTGTATCAAGCTACTTTTAAAGTTAGTATTATGTGTTTATTTATAATGTATTTTGCATTGAGATTTCTCTCGTTTTCAAGTAGGAGGGTTAGGAGTTCCTTTTAATGTTAGTACTAGGGTTAGTATGTGGGTTAGGGGTTCAAGTCATGCATAGGCGCTGACAGTTCCGCACCAAAATGGCCACGCTGTAACGTCTGTGATTATATCTACAGATTTTATTTCTGGTAAATATAGAGAGAGAGCCTTGTTTTCAAATGGATTCAACAGAGACGGACCTAATAAGGATCACCTCTTGATCCCTTTAAAAAAATGAGTGTCTATTTCTGCAATCAGATCCCAAATGGATCAGCAGGGTGAGCCTCCACTCTAATTGGCTGTACGGGCTCTTACCCTGTCAGCAGAGACTAGCACAGGGAGACAGTTACCGCTTCCAAGGGAATCAGGCATTAATGGCTGAGTCTGAAACACATGACTGCATATTATGCCACCAGTCCATAGCACCCATATCCCCATTCCCCAAAAATGACATTAGACAGATTAGCAGTGAATGGGGTAGGTCATAGGCCACAGCTGTGTTAAAGGACTGCGTGGTGCCCAAAATGCATTTTTCAAATGTTAATGCATATTAATGTGTTTTCAAAGTACTTTAAAATGCATAATTTACATTTTGCATTACTAAAAATATTAAAAAAACGTCCAGCAATTTGCAAGAAACCAGGACTGCCCACACTTTTTTTTTTTGCTGCAGGAACCAATGAGCACAATTTCACTCAAATTAATGGAATTTCATGTCTCAGACAATGTGTTGCACTATTAAGAGATCCTACTGTGTTCTAGAGAAAGCTCACGTAGAGTCCACACAATATATTCTATTCCCGCAGCACAGGAAATGACTAAATGAAACAATCATTAGTGTCTATATAATAGGTGCTGCCACACCTGTAGTATACATGCAGAGTAAACACTGCGGGAGGGCTTGAGTCAAATTTTAAAAATGTGATTTATCCAGAATGCCTGCATCAAATCACGCTGGGAAAAAAGCCTGTGCACTATACAAGCAGTGATCTTCATCTTGCACCAACGTGAGTTTGGGGACAAGACTGACCCTTTAAACAATTATAAGTATAACTATACAACTATGACTAAGCGTGGCAACACGCGAAACGCGTCAGGTGGTCCTCCCCCTGCGTTTTGACTTACCAGTCCATGGATGTTATTCATCTCATCTGTATGCATAATTTTTAAAGTTAATAAAGCACCTTATTTTTCACCATCCTGGAGCGTGGAGTGCACACCTTTTTGCTACTTCTGTATCTATACAACAAACCTTAACCGCCTGCTGTCTGCAAGGGTGGACCACTGCAGGCAGATATAGTTCCCATCAGTGCACTAAGGTGTCCCTCTCCCAAACTCAGCTAAGCAATACATGTAGCTGCATACAAGCACTGTCAAGGAACCTGAACTGCAGTAGTGACTACAACAAATGGAGACACTGGGGAGGGTGAATGAGACAGATGCTAGCCCTGATAGTCAAAAACAAAGAGGAAGCACACGTGATGCGAGACATGGATAACAGACAATGTAACAGCTTTACGGACCACTGAAAGATAAGTGAACCCTATCAGTTGCCAACAATTTTCACTGAATAGTACCCAATGATTTGTCACACAAAATAGTACACAGAGAAAAAAAGGAAAGAGGACAGAGAATAATCCCAAAAGCTGAGATCATTTAAAAAAAAAAAACACACATTCAACGGAATCTTTGTTATTTTTTATTTTAAAAAGCAATATCCTGCTCCTAATCTAGAGAGCAATTTAAAGCTGTCCATGGCCTGAGCCTTTTATTTGGACTTGGATATGTCTTGTATTTGGAGTTGGAGCAGCATGATGGTAATATCGATTTATTGCCTCATGTATTGTATGTGTTTTGAAATTGAAAGCGGAATGCGCTGTGTAACGTTTTTAATAATAACTTTCCCCTGAATCAACATGTTGCAGATGCGCCAACTCTCAAAAATGGAGCTTTGGGGTCTTTTTTTTCAGCCTCGGCAATTATTATGCTGTTAAAATTCTGACTTCCCTACTAGGGAAATTCACATATTTACTCAATGGGGTATTGACAAGGGAATCACAAACTTAAAGTCACAGTAGCCGAGTTGGAAAGAATATTTAGTGGGTTTTTACTTCCACAGCAATAAAACATTCAAAGTAAAGTGGCCTTAAACTGCAGTCAATGTGTTTTGTTTTTTGTAAATAAAATAATTTCCTATTATTCTAAACGAACGACATACGTAGTTATCAATTGGCCAGGAAGTCACTGAAAATGTCCTGCCCCCCCCACTGCCACACCCACTGCCCCGCCAGCTGCCACACCCACTGCCCCGCCCACTGCCACACCCTCAGCCACTTCCCCCAAAGCAACAGGGTCCTTCTTTGGCCACATGGGAGGTTTTAAAAATATGGGTGATAGAAACGGGTCTTTCGAAATAGACATTTTTATGCAGTTTTAGGGTATAGTTTTATCAGAGCTACGTAGTTTGGGAGATTAAACATTTGGACATTTTATATATGTATGCTTTGATGTGCTTGTATATTCTGCCAGGAGGAATCCTTTTGCATCAGGTGAAACGTGTCACAGTTCATGCAAGCATACCTGTTTTTTCTCCCAAACTGCTGTTCCGTTTTCTGGTCCAACCCCAGTGCCAGTTTGCTTCTACCTCAATGTAAGGCCTTCATTGCATTAAAGCGTTTTTCCATGTATGCACTTGAAGACAGTTCTTATTTGCTATCTTGGGGTTTAACCCTGTAGAAGTTTCTTCATCTCTGAGACATGCCTTGTTAAAAATCTTTAACCCTGTGAGTACATTGTATCACTGTCTGGGCACATATATATTTAAAACATACTGCACTATTGTGTTGTTTTTTGTTTCTCTTTTACATGTTATCCTGTAAATTTTGATTTGGTGGAACATATGTAACTACAGCTATCTACAAGGTTGTATTCTTTAATTATATAGAGATTGATCTCTGTTTAACACATATTGGTGGGGATTATACACACCTATGATTGCCTCACTTTCAGCACTTCTACACCTGTTTTCTCTTTTCATTTTTTTAGCTATAACATTGACTGGCTAGTGATTAATGTAAGAGGAAGGATAGAGTGTCAATTAATCATCCTGGAAGTGAATGGAAACCTCCTGCTCTCAATTAAATTTCCTGGCAGGAACTTAAAAACCGTAGGCAGTTGTATTCAGGTTGGTAACGGTAATGCTTTTTTTTATTCAAAACCATAACATACAATATATATATATATATTACTTGAGTCATAAAGACCATAATACCATAGAAGGCTTGTAATTTATGGAACCAAGATTGCCAATAATTCTCTCTTAATCTTCATCACTGGAAATTAGCACTGAAAATCGACCATTGTGGCTGATTTTTGTGCCACAATTTCGAGTTTTTCTGAAGTAGTAGCCTCTAGCCGAAATAGTAGCCAAGGAAAGGTATATTTTTATTCACAGGGCAACCTTTGTATGCAAGGGGGTTGGGCAGTGATTTTCCAACCCTCATGCATTTTTCAAAATCGTCCCCCTCTACCTGGGCAAGGTAGTGGCATGGGATGGTAGGTTTCCTGCTGGCCCCTGGGCAACATATATTATTATATGGAACCAGCAGGACAGCCTTCTGGACCCTGGGACAATATCATATTAAGTGAGGCTACCATGGGAGCCTTGTTACAAGAATGCAATATATAACATTAAGAACTTGCACATAGATAGTTTGTGATGTACATAATATTATTATACGAGGGGTGCTTTAATTATAATATTTTACATTAGTATGTGTTTCCTAAGTACATAATGGATTTAGCATTGTGTAATCATGGCTTCTTCCGTGTGCATATGCAATAAACTTATACTTAAAGAACCTTTGAAGTTTATTTTACTCTGGGACAAGACCAAAAGTATTCTGCAATCATATAACTAGAATCTGTCATAAAATACTTATCCAATATTTACATATATATATATATATATAATCGTATATCTGACACTTATCGATTTTTACAGCCCTAATTATATTATATCTGAAATAGTTTAATGGTAAGCTTTCTCATTTAGCTATTTTTTTTTAACCTAGCCACTGATTTAAAAACAAATTAATATCTAATGTAATTCACCCTCCCATTTAATTCTTTAATCTATTTATTAATAATTAATGACCTTTTAAACATTTTCCCTAAAGAAGTTAAAATTATCCTGAACACCATTTAAATTTAATTTAATTGGACAACACTTCCTATAGATTTATAATCAAAGTCCATAAAACAGACACGATTAATTAAAACAATATACCATTCAAGTGCCGAAATCCCAAAACAGGATCCTGTGAGCAACAGTTAAGAAATGTTTAGGACCAGAAGAGAAGTTTTAGCAAAATTGGAAAAGTAGCAATGTATGGGAGGAAATTTCTAACCTTCCTAATTTTCGCTCACTATTGACATTTTTAGTGTATAATCCATGTTTTCAACCCAGTTTCAGTGGAGCCTGCTTCCAGAACCCGAGTCTCAAACACATCATTCATGATCAAACCCATGGACCTCGTCAGTGGTTAGTCCAAAACACTGCAGCTACTCATTTTTTTTTTTATAATCAGTTATCTCACTACACTTCCTCTCTGGTGAGATGGACGCCCCAAACACGGCTCCCACACCCGATGAACACTATAGCTCCATGCAGACTTACATCAGTGTTACATATACTACTAAACAGGCTTCCACAAAAACCATACTACATCCGTTCATTGGAAAGATACTGGTGGTATCCTATCAGAGGATCAGTCATCCAAAGTATCCACTCTAGCACATCAATGTTCTGACAAGAATCCATGAAAAATACAACATTCGAACCAGGAGGTATAAAGTACCATCCAAGCTTCCTAATTGATATCCTCAGCCGACCTTTGCTGGGGATGTAGCAGTTCTAGAGGAGACTACAGAAGAGTACCAGAAATTAATATTACTTCCTATAGGAGAATAGGGGAACCTTTTATTCCCTAGCATGGGAGAGTATAGGATCCTTTAATCCCTTATGATAGAAGAGTACTAGAACTTTCTATACGTTAGGATAGGAGAATATCAGAACCTTGTATACCTCTAGTGTTAGCGAGTACCCGAAATTTGTATTCCTTAGTATACTAGAATATATGAACGTTGTATTCCTTAATGTAGAAGAGTACCGGAAACTTTTAATCCCCAGTACAGTATAATATCATAACCCTCTGTTCCCTGGTACAAATGAGTATCGGAAACGTTTATTCCCAAGCATTAGGAGAGTCATGTTTTAGACAGAGTCAGGATTCATTTGCTCTTTAAGTTTATATAAGACTAAGGGGGGAACATTGACAGGTGGGTCGTGGGAAGCTACACAGATAGAGAGAAAAGTGGACACATAGAGGTAGAGTATATAGATAAATAGACAGACAGATAGATAGTGATATAAGCAGACAGATATATAAATCAATGGGTAGATATATAGATAGATAGACAGCTTGATAGGGTGACAGACAGACAGATAGATAGTGATATAAGCAGACAGATATATAAATGAATGGGTAGATATATAGCTAGATAGACAGCTTGATAGGTCGACAGACAGACAGATAGATAGTGATATAAGCAGACAGATATATAAATGAATGGGTAGATATATAGATAGATAGACAGCTTGATAGGGTGACAGACAGACAGATAGATAGTGATATAAGCAGACAGATATATAGATGAATGGGTAGATATATAGCTAGATAGACCGCTTGATAGGGTGACAGACAGACAGATAGATAGTGATATAAGCAGACAGATATATAAATGAATGGGTAGATATATAGATAGATAGACAGCTTGATAGGGTGACAGACAGACAGATAGATAGTGATATAAGCAGACAGATATATAAATGAATGGGTAGATATATAGCTAGATAGACAGCTTGATAGGTTGACAGACAGACAGATAGTGATATAAGCAGACAGATATATAAATGAATGGGTAGATATATAGATAGATAGACAGCTTGATAGGTTGAAAGACAGACAGATAGATAGTGATATAAGCAGACAGATATATAGATGAATGGGTAGATATATAGCTAGATAGACAGCTTGATAGGTTGACAGACAGACAGACAGATAGATAGTGGTATAAGCAGACAGATATATAGATGAATGGATAGATATAGATAATACAGACAGACAGCTTGATAGGTTGACAGACAGACAGATTTTAGGAATTAGCAGTGAGACACAGACGCTCTTTTTTTGCACTTATAACACTCCCCTGGGACCACAGTCTCAGCGCCTCATGTGTCTTTTGGGATAATGCAGTACATTGCTGTAATCCAACAAATATCATTAGTTAGTATGATCAAATGGAAAAATGTAAATTTAAGCAGATTGTGGCATATTTTCACAAACTGTGTAGTCAGTTTGAAGCACATGTTGAAACTGATCTTTGGATATGCCAAATTACATTTCCATCCAATTTAAATGTTATTTAATTAAATCTATAAGTTCCCAAAAAACAAGTTGAGAGGAAAAAACTTAGATTTAAACTTAGAGAAAGGGGAAAAGGTAGGGTTGAGCACACAGGGAGATAACATGGTACAGGAGCGTCTAGGACAGTTGATTGTGGCTGCTTCACCGCTGTCAGTTCAGTGTGACAGTTTGAATGCTTACAAACATACATACCCCTAATAAATTAACGCCCCCTAAAAGGGACTAAGAGGTAGGAAAACTTCAACGACTGGAACCGGGTAGCATTAAAATTGAACTTTTAACTCTCATAGTAAAACAGCAGCTTGTCGATAACTGAACACTTAAAAAAGGAAATACAAAAGATAGAGGCTGACTAGCCTTTTGGTGTTGGTCATTGAGGACTAGTTAGGGAACCACATATTTTTATTTAAGCATGACTGGGTAATCCCAAAATCCTGGACCGTTGGGGAATGGTGAGCACTGGTTTGAGATTGGCTGGTCTAGATATATATCCTTTCCATCACTGTTTAGTAATTAAGCCCTAGGATTTTCCAAATTTACCAGTTGCCTCCCAAATTGTGGTTGGGAGTGACCGAACACTGGAGAATGTTGGGAGTGACCGAATACTGCAGAAGGTTGGGAGTGACCAGACACCGGAGAATGCTGGGAGTGACCAGACACCGGAGAATGTTGGGATTGACCAGACACTGGAGAAGGTTAGGAGTGACCGGACACTGGAGAAGGTTGGGAGTGACCAGACACCGGAGAATGCTGGGAGTGACCAGACACCGGAGAAGGTTAGGAGTGACCGGACACTGGAGAATGCTGGGAGTGACCAGACACCGGAGAAGGTTAGGAGTGACCGGACACTGGAGAATGCTGGGAGTGACCAGACACCGGAGAAGGTTAGGAGTGACCGGACACTGGAGAATGCTGGGAGTGACCAGACACCGGAGAAGGTTAGGAGTGACCGGACACTGGAGAAGGTTGGGAGTGACATCTCCAGGAATCATATTATTTTTTTCGGGGAGGAGACCAGAGTCAGTGGGATCAGAACAAAAACCTGCTATACACAGAACAATTTGTAGCAAGTATTTTAATTTCTTTATACTTTCACTATTCCTCACCCCTGTTCTCCACTCCACACATTGTAAGCCAAGGAGAAATAGGTCTTAATTCACCACATACTCATCACAATTATATACTTTTTTTACCACCAAGCCCAGAGTAGAATTTAAAACTAGAAGGTGAACATATAACTGTATCCTCCCAATGCATCGAGATATAACTAGATCTCCAAACATTAAACATACCACATTGACATTTTATTATTATTGAAATCAGAATAAATCTAAGGTATATTTCTTGTGAATTCAAATCTACACCTGATTAAAGAATATTAACAGGTAGGAGGGGAAATATTAATAAAATGTAAATATTTTTATACATAGGAAAATCTCTTCATCTTGCACCTGAAAACTATCTTCTTCCAGAATAAAAATAAAACATTTACGTGGCAGGGTATAAAACCAGAAAAATGAAGCCCTTGATCCGATTCAGTGTTATATACCTACCATAAAAACGACCGGTGCAATATTCAATTCCCTTTACCAGATGTTTGGAATCAATTATCACTTCAGGCTCGTATACAATAGTTTAACTGCATTTTCCATCAAATTGATTATTCTGGCCATTCCCTCATGGACTGCCCAACAAATTAATTCCAGGTCTCTCCATGTACCAAATTATAGTTAGCAACATATGAATGTAATTAGAAGGATGCACTTAGAAGAAAAGCATTGCAGTGCATAGCAAATTAGGTAACTGCGCGCAAATATTATGCAGCGTACTTACATATTGTAACATAACCTTATTAAATGTCTGTAATCCTTTATCAATGCAAAATACAGAAGAAAAATATTTCTGGTCTGTCAAACTCTAATCCATTTTACAGAAAACTTAGCATCTTAGTTAAATTTCACAAATCTCCTAAATCAGTATGGATGATTTGGGAACAAATTGAAATATTCACCATGAAAACCATAGATTGTTTGCTCCCCAATGTGTGCTGATCACACCCAAGTACACTACGGATTCGGGTAACATAGGAGAAATTGGCCCATTTCAATTCTCCTGATCGGAGTTGGAGAATTCAAATTTAAAGCCCATTTCTTTTGTACCTTTTTTGCACTCATTTTTGGGCATTCCAGTCCTAAACTCCGTCTATGGTGTAATATGTTGCCGGTGTAGAATGGTGGGCGGTGGCAGGTAAAAAAAAAAACTGTTGTAGTATAGTGATTTAATAACTGAGTTGCAATATGTAGGCAAAATTAGCAGAGTTACAAAAAATATTTCAGCTACCCAATTTTTCCACCAGTCTTTGTTTTGTTTTTTTTTAACTATGTTTGTATCATATAAACCATAGAGTAATCCATATATAATATTATAAAGCAAACCTGGCAGACATTTATTAATTAGGCAACATGTTTGATGCAAGTTTCAATTATCAATGCCAAGAAAAAGCCAAATATTTTTACAAAATCAAAAGCAGATCTTGTGTAACCTTCCCATGGTGTGAAATTATTATGCATAGGAACAAAATGATTTGGAAGTTACTGAAGGAGAAATGAAGTGCCAGTGAGGGTTCTGTAGAGCACTACGCACAGATGCCAACACGCTACATCTTTTGTGTATGGCAGTAATGAAGCGCCCCTTGTGGCTTTGAAAAAACGCTACAGTAAAATATGTCACTGATTTGTTTGTTGTCTCCTTTGTTTAACTTTTAATTACATTGTGTGCAAAATCCATGAAACCAATGTGTTTCCAAAAAAATAATCTGAAAAGACGGAGAGGTCTATTCACTAAACAGTGAATGGCGTGAAATGAATACTTGGTTTCTGCAATTGCCCTTTTAGTCCACTCGAGGGATGGGCAAAGTGTCTGTTCAAGGATACCCCTGTCCATGGCAAGATATGTGAAGGTCAGTAGAAGATTATTAAATTGTGCATCACAACGTCCAACAGTGTCGGTACCTAGGAGCTAGTATTTGAAGTGAGATGTATCACTGCAAGCCAAGATATGTAAGATAGAGAAGAGACGGTGCTAAATAATGTCTCAGGCAAATGGCATCAATTATAAAAATAGAAATGTATTAGTAGCAATTAAATCAGCTGCACAAAAATACATACACAAGACAAAAAAGCATACAAAAATATATCCCTACTATTAATAATATTCCAACGTGTGCTGATATAGTTTATTAAACATACATAGTACCCATTATATGTTGTATAGACACATGAAAAACCTTAATATTTATTGGCAAATCAAACAATTCCAATTCAAAGCAAAATCCGAAATTGAACACGAAATAAAAACTCAATTGAGATTGTTAGAAGGTATAAAGCAGGAATTATGAACTCTGCAGGACAGCATAGTTTTTTTTGTAATGAGCCGGAGCATAGAGGGCTATGTATGTTAGAATAGGCAGTAATGCCCCGGAGCATAGAGGGCTATGCATGTCAGTATAGGCAGTAATGCCCCGGAGCATAGAGGGCTATGCATGTTAGTATTGGCAGTAATGCCCCGGAGCATAGAGGGCTATGCATGTTAGTATAGGCAGTAATGCCCCGGAGCATAGAGGGCTATGCATGTCAGTATAGGCAGTAATGCCCCGGAGCATAGAGGGCTATGCATGTTAGTATAGGCAGTAATGCCCCGGAGCATAGAGGGCTATGCATGTTAGTATAGGCAGTAATGCCCCGGCGCATAGAGGGCTATGCATGTTAATATAGGCAGTAATGCCCCGGAGCATAGAGGGCTATGCTTGTCAGTATAGGCAGTAATGCCCCGGAGCATAGAGGGCTATGCATGTTAGTATAGGCAGTAATGCCCCGGAGCACAGAGGGCTATGCATGTTAGTATAGGCAGTAATGCCCCGGAGCATAGAGGGCCGTGCATGTTAGTATAGGCAGTAATGCCCCGGAGCATAGAGGGCTATGCATGTTAGTATAGGCAGTAATGCCCCGGAGCATAGAGGGTCGTGCATGTTAGTATAGGCAGTAATGCCCCGGAGCATAGAGGGCTATGCATGTTACTATAGGCAGTAATGCCCCGGAGCATAGAGGGCTATGCATGTTAGTATAGGCAGTAATATTTATTTAGTGCTTGTTGATCCAGGAGAAATCTGATTGCCATTTGGAGTCAAGAAGGATTTATTTCCCCATTGAAACAGATTTGAAATGGCTGAAATAAGGGGGATTTGCCTTCTTTTGGCTCAACAGCAGTAAACAAGGATTAGTCAAAGTGTTGAAGATGATAGACGCAAAACCTAAACTACTATGGAACTATGGGTCTAAAAGTCTCAAAATAATCATACAGCTCAATGACTGGATGCAAGACTGTTGGTGGAGTGAAGATACAATCTATTCAGGTTAATAACAGGAACAAAATAGCTCGAAAATATATTTTTGATGTGACGTTTAAAGTAAAATAGAGTATTAAATACCTCCTTTTAACGCCTCAGCGATATCCATAGATGTCCTTTGCTTTTTTGCTTTTTATTTTTTTGGTAGCCTAAACCTACATGACAAAGGAGCAACAACTCTCATCAACCTTGTCCAGCCAGAGGCTGAGGCTTCTCTGAGTTGCATTCATCGAGCACAGCGGTGCTGGCAGAGTTTGCTTCTCTTTTGTCCACATTTTTAATACTGCGTGAATGTTAAAATGTCAGCCAAATAACTCGGGGGGCACATATGGTACCAGGTAATATTTTGCAATGGTTTTTGGAGCTGTCAGCAAAATCCATCCAGTAAATCCCTTGGTTACTTCGAGATGACTGACCGAGGATTGGTTAATGTCGGTAAGTGGTCCCCTCTACACAGTTGGTATTTTGTGATCAGTGAGAGTTTATTAGCCAGGGAGATGGTGATTTGGAAGAATAGATGCATGTACACCACCATCTGGTTATATATACAGCAGAGAGACAGGTAGTTATGATAACACCCCCTCAATGAGAGGGTGCTTGGCACTAGCAGGCATGGGTGCTGAAATTGGCTCAAATGACAGATTATATGTTTAAATTGTTCAGCAACAATATTTAACTTAGGGAGAAAAAAAAAAGAATGCCTTAGGAATCATGTACACTGTATATACAAATAGAGATACACCTCTTAGTTATTGAATTCAGGTGTTTCAGTCCATTGCCACAGGTGTATAAATTCAAGCACCCAGCCCTGCAGTCTGCGTTTACAAACGTTTGTGAATAAGAGCTCAGTAAATTAAGATTACTGTGATAGGAGGCCACAATTTCATGAAATGTCATCTCTGCTAGATGTTCCAGCCATCCAGATATGTGATATCCGTAGATCTCTAGCTGGTTGGCAATACAGAAACAGGGGACGCTGCCAGATTACTTTGAAATTGGGGCACAGTTGCAGCAGCACCCAGCGGAACCCCTGTAGTCAAACCTACTGAGCCTGAATAAGGGTCTTTGGTGAATCCTTGAAGTTGACTATTGCTTCTGTGAGAGTCCAACAGCCCAAGTGTCCTGTGCTGTAAATCTTCTGTAGCTGTGCATGTGCTCCCAATACAACATGCATTAGTGGCTTACAGTTGGTTTACCAAAGGTTAGAGCAGCCTGGCGACTGAGCAAGAGCCAGACAGAAACATAATGATTATCTGGCAAAGGAATGTCACCAGACCAGCGACCCTCTAACGTGTGTGGATATAGATCCAATTATATAAGCACGGTTTAGACAATATGTCATAAACACAGAATTTCATCTGTAGGAATTTTATTCACATGATGCAGCATTTACTGATGAACCTTGGCACTTCTAAATGCCTTAACAATCGCATAGTGGGCAGTACTGGCAAAGTAACCCGTGCTCCGCCCAGCCGAAGATCTATATTTTAAACGATGGTATTAAAGCAAAAGTGCCTGTTTTGTGGCCAGAATTGGCACTCCCAATATGCAAGGGGAAAGTGCCCCTGTGGGTGGTCATTAGGTGCCGATTTCCTGTACTTCTGCCCACCTGCTGGCTCACCTGTCTACCAGAACAGGTAAATGCAGCATAAGGGGGAAAGTATGTGTCAACTGTATGCTACCCCCCTGGCTTTTTGGGCACAAAGATGGCAGGAATATGCTGGTTGAGTACAAATATGGCATAACAAACTGTTATCGACAAGCTGTTTGGGGACAGAGGTGGCACAGACAAGCTGTTTGGGGACAGAGGTGGCACAGACAAGCTGTTTGGGGACAGAGGTGGCACAGACAAGCTGTTTGGGGACAGAGGTGGCACCAACAAGCTATTTGGGGACAGATGTGGCACCGACAAGCTGTTTGGGGACAGAGGTGGCACAGACAAGCTGTTTGGGGACAGAGGTGGCACAGACAAGCTGTTTGGAGACAGAGGTGGCACCAACAAGATGTTTGGGGACAGAGGTGGCACCGACAAGCTGTGTGTGGACAAAGATGGCACCAGCAAGTGGTTTGGGTATGAAGCTGTAGAGGTAGAGGTGATGGAGCAAATAAAGACATGAGTTTAGTCAGGCCTAGTCCAGCACAAAACCTTGCACTAACTGTTTTCATTTACTTTTGCAGCAATAGAGCTCAACATATGGCATATGGCATAGAAAGAATGAAGAGTGTGATATGTGCACCCAGTAGGAATTACCAGCTTGTGGGCAGGGATAATATTTAGGTATGTCGTGGATCTCAAGTGCTAACAGGGGTGTACAAACTGAGCAAGTAGTCAAACCCCAGAGATCGCAGGCAATTCTGAGGGCAATTACCATGGCAACCAATACAATGGCGCCACTGATTGTTCCACTTTTAGAATGTTACCCCAGAATTGAGCTTCAGAAATATCCCTGATAGCCTCAATGTAAGGATATGCAAATACATGTGCCGTGTGGCTGACACACTCCTCAACAGCAACAAAAAACTTCAATATATTGATCTATGAGTCATTTTGTTTATAATGAACTTTAACAGTATTTGTTCTTCCTTTAGTCCATATCCTGGCACACTATGAGTTAAACAAGCTATTTTCCAAGGTATCAATCAGCCTTTAGAGCAACATAAAGATGTAGCTCATTAACTCACTGTTATTATAGATAGTTAGCTAATGTACAGAAGAAGATAATAGTTCTTCTATAATTATGTGCATACTATATATACCATTACTGTATTAATTCCTCTATGGATAATGTGCTAAATGAGTTTAAACATGAATATAATATAATAGAATTTCATATAATAGAAATTAAATGAGTCATTATATTAGACACACCAACACCCTGTTTTTTAATCAGTCAGATTACTGTGAGTTGTATTGTTTTAAAGCACTGTAATACATTTACACACAGTGCTATACTGTGACTTTTATTGCACGTGAAGCTCTATAATACTCTCACATGCCATACATTAGGGTTTTTTATTGCTGTGGAGCTCTCTAATACACTCACACTGCACAATACTGTGAGTTTTATTGCTGTGGAGTCTGTGATACACTCATGCTGCACATTACTGTGAGTTTTATTCCTGTGGAGTCTGTGATACACTTACACACTGCATATTACTGTGAGTTTTATTGCTGTGGAGTCTGTGATACACTCACACAGTGTACATTACTGTGAGTTTTATTGCCGTGGAGTCTGTGATATACTCACACGCTGCACATAACTGTGAGTTTTATTGCTGTGGAGTCTGTGATACACTCACACACTGCACATTACTGGGAGTGTTATTGCTGTGGAGTCTGTGATACACTCACACAGTGAACATTACTGTGAGTTGTATTGCTGTGGAGTCTGTGATACACTCACACACAGCACCTTACTGTGAGTTTTATTGCTGTGGAGTCTGTGATACACTCACACACCGCACATTACTGTGAGTTTTATTGCTGTGGAGTCTCTGATACACTCACACACTGCACATTACTGTGAGTATTATTGCTGTGGAGTCTGTGATACACTCACACACTGCACATTACTGTGAGTTTTATTGCTGTGGAGTCTGTGATACACTCACACAGTGAACATTACTGTGAGTTGTATTGCTGTGGAGTCTGTGATACACTCACACACAGCACATTACTGTGAGTTTTATTGCTGTGGAGTCTGTAATACACTCACACACTGCACATTACTGTGAGTTTTATTGCTGTGGAGTCTGTGATACACACACACACAGCACATTACTGTGAGTTTTATTGCTGTGGAGTCTGTGATACACTCACACTGCACATTACTGTGAGTTGTATTGCTGTGGAGTCTCTGATACACTCACACACTGCACATTACTGTGAGTTTTATTGCTGTGGAGTCTGTGATACACTCACACTGCACATTACTGCGAGTTGTATTACTGTGGAGCCCTGTGATATACACACAATGCACATAACTGTTAATTTTATTGCTATGGCGCTCTTTGAAACATACACTGAACATTACTTTAAATGTTATTGCTTTGGAGCTCTGTGATACACTGAAACACACATTGCACAATACTTTGAGTTTTATTGTGGAGCTTTGTGATACACTCACACACCACAATTTTTTCACAGTTATATTGCTATGGAGTACCATGCCACACTCACACACCAAGAACTGTAAGTTATATTGCTGTGGAGCTCTGTGATACACTCACGCACCACAAATTACTGTGAATATCATTGTTGTGGAGCTCTGTGATACACTTCATTGCTGACAGACAGTTGTATTGCTGTGGAGTGCTATGACACTAACACACTGCACATTACTGTGAGTTTAATTGCTGTGGAGCGCTGTGATACACAAGTGCATATATTCCAATAATTTGCAGCTAATCATAAACATGTGACATCAGATTAGGAAATCAGTAGAAATCTGGCTTGGGACCAGAAAAAGGAAATTTAGAAGTAACTTTATGAATATAGGAAAATGTCAGCCCCTAAGCCCTGTGTCTGTCTTCAAATGAACAGTGCTAGATCATTTAAATGTAATATATAATCTTTATTATACAAAATGACTTTTGACAAATCCATGTCTGAAAAGTTTGGATTCCTAACTTTTAACCCCTTTGCTTCCAGTGGTCAGAAAATAAAACATAATGCTGACTGTGGAAGTCTTCCGCAATCATTACGTTCCTCTAATTAAAATCTGGCTAACAGCAAATCTTATTGCAATATATTGTGACAATAACACTTTATTTCCCAGGATATCAATATTAATCATTGCAAGATACTGCTCCATTAAAATCTAACAATGCCTCCAGGACAGCCCTCTGCGTATAGTATGTGTTACGCTCGTAACTTAAACCCTTTAAGTGCCAAAGAGGTGATAAAGAATAATATAGGATTAGAAATCAAAATGAAAGGAACATGATATTTCAAGATCGGAGGAGAAAAGATATGAGCCCATTATGTTACTATGCTAATCAAAAGTGTATTTACTGTAATACGAATGGAGCAATAATCCAGAGCATGTGTTACTGCTTGTTATTTGAGCCATTATTCAATGGAGGAACTATATTTAATGTGCAAGGTGGGTTTGCATCATTTCGCTAAATAATGCATTATTTTATTTTACAACCCTTTCTGGCCATCAAATAATTAAAGTAGACCCGCCATGCAAAATATAGTGGGGATCTGATCTGTGTCTGATGTCCCTTATGCCCTCTAGATTGTAAGCTTTCGAGCAGGACTCTATACCTCATGTATCAGTCCCGCTCTATGCTCTGTACCTAGCGCTACGTAAATTTTTGCCGCTGTATAAATAAAGGTTATTGTAATGTAATCTGATCCCCTTCAGAATGACAATAAAGTTTGACGTCCAGATTACACAAGGAAATCATTCGCGAATATATATCCTGAATTTTGGGGTCTGCACATTAGGATGAACGCATGCATGTGTTGCCACAAGGCATACCTCCCAACGTCTTCCCTCGCCAATGCGGAAAGGGAGTTCCAAGGCTAACGCGGGAGCAGGCAGAGGTAAAAATCTGCGCACCCCTGTCCTTCGGAATTGGTTTGATCCTAAAGGAATTGTAGCATTCTTCTAATCTTGACTGTTACATTCTTCCAATCAGGTTCTAGAGACTCACCAACTCGTTTCTTCTGAAAGCAATCTCTCCAAAGCTCCTTTTTTGGGCTGGATACATCTGCATCATGATATAATTTCAATGTACAGCCTGTCCATCATTGGCTGTTACATGGAACTATCAACTATCTTTCCTTATTCTATTGCCATCCAAAGGGTTAATAGGTGGGACTGTGAATGGGGGGAAGTGAGAGATGCTCTGTCTGTCACTGAAATCTCTTGTGGATTGGATGTGTCCTAAGGGTTACCTAGTTAACTAACCCATGCATAGCCTGTGCATTGTCTTACAAGTCTACTGTCACTGTGCTGATTCCAGGGGGACGCACTAATTGCAGTACTAGCAGTACTGTTGTCAATTTACTGACAGAATGCCAATTTCCAGCAAGGACCAATTTATCAATGGCTGCAGTTCCAAATGGAATATATGTGCTGTCGTGTGTTTGTCTATAGAAAAGGGTCTCTAAAGCGGCTCTTTTTGCCCCAAAATATGTCTGTTTAAGGGCCTCATTTTGCTAAAATGACATAGGCTAATTGGCCGTATAGGCTTTTTAAGCAACACCACAGTTTTGTTTTAATGTCCCCCATTTCTTTCTTTCATTTAGTACTTGTTCCATTGCAACAGGGTGTGCGACATGTCATGTTATTTAACTTCATGCAGCACCGCTTGAACCACGAGATGAAGTTCAATATAAGGGTATCTCAAACTCTCTTCTTCCTTCTGTTAAACCCACAGGGTGTAAGTACAAGGCTTCCTCTGCACAATCGCGAAGCACTCTGCAAAGGCGACAGGCGAGCCAGGGACAGACCCAAATTCGAAGGGACATGAGCCAAAAAAAAACCTACTGTCCAGGCAAATCCGGGATTTCTAGCATCTGTGTAACTGTAATTAATGGAGGAGCAGGCAAGCCTTTTTAATTAACATTTTTGGTTCAATTTAAATCAGTCAAATGTTAGTAGAACAACAAACGACATAATTACCATATTTATATGTCATGCAATATAAAATTGAACAAAAATGTAAAACAATTCAGGTTATAGTAAGGTCATTCAGGCTACAGACCATAAATGCTTTTTAAAAATAAAAAGGTGTACAAGAATTGAATAACATTCATCAAGCACCCTTACTGTGTCTTAATGCTTTAGGTTGTTCCCCTCTGCAGAGACAGTGACTGAAAAATAAGAAAAAAGTGGAATTTCCCCAGCTGCCTGGAAATGAAGCAAATTGCCCACTGTGCCCAAGATAGGGACTGGTTTAAAAAATGCTGCTGATTGCAGTCAATAAGCATATGGGCTGAATGCCCCAGCATTTCACTAGAGAAGATGGGGTGTAAATGATGCAATATTTCCACTGAGCATAAGGAGCAATGACACAATGTGCAGGTACATTGGAAGCCTATTACTCCACTGCATTTTTTAAAAACCGAACATTTAAAAATATAGACGTTTTAAACTACTAACCCAGCAGGTCAAAGAATATTTATTAGAAACATAGAAACATAGAATGTGTCGGCAGATAAGAACCATTCGATCCATCTAGTCTGCCCAATTTTTTGAGTACTTTTATTAGTCCCCCGTTCCCTGTCTTATAGCTAGGATAGCCTTGTGTCTATCCCACGCATGCTTAAAATCCTTGACTGTGTTTACCTCTACCACTTCTGCTGGCAGGCTATTCCATACATCCACTACCCTCTCAGTAAAGTAATACTTCCTGATATTACATCTAAATCGTTGCCCCTCTAATTTAAGACTATATCCTCTAGTTGTGGTAGTTTTTCTTCGTATAAATATACTCTCTTCCTTTACTGTGTTGATTCCCTTTATGTATATAAATGTTTCTATCATATCCCCCCTGTTACGTCTTTCCTCCAAGCTATACATGTTAATATGCTTTAACCCTTTCCTGGTAAGTTTTATCCTTCAGTCCATGAACCATGGGCCAAGAGCCATTTGAAACAACATAAGGTAAATTGTAATATATTTATGAAATAGTTTCTGTTTAGTTATGATGCCTTTCGAGGAATGTGAGTGTCTTTTGCAAACTCTACCCCTCTCTTATAGTTTGGGATCTCCTGCTACGAGTTCTAGATAAGTAAACCAAGAATTGGAATAATGAACAGCAACATTCACACTTTTGGACACATTTCAGGAGACTCTGTCAGTTTTCTATTCTTGTACCCAAATGTTCACAGTCTAATACAGATTCTCCCACAGGTGTCTGTTAAGCAAGAAAAAAAATATTGTAAGTATTTGCTAAGAATTCAGTTACTTAGCACCAAAAGACAATTTCTTCTGGAAAATCCATCAAATCAGCTTGAGCTCTTGTCTGTGGAGCATTTGAATGAGGTGTTTATCAAACTGGTGCCAGGAACGTATTGAACCAGGGACTATGTGGATATAAGAAAATGCTTGTTTTGTATGGATTTATAGAATTATTTGTATTTCTTTGTCAATGCCTCCGCTGAGCTTCAAGAGCAGGCAGATATAAATTGCTGTTCTTTAATTATTTTATACAGTGATGGATATGAGCAAGTTTGCATAAATATAATGCATGTTTTATCATAAAAATAAGGCAAAACATCATTTAGAGCCTAGACCTACTATCTGAATATACAAACATGTGTATTATTTTATGATGGGTTTGAAATTCAAATAATGGGATTTTTTATCTTCCTAATGTAGGAAGATGTTACTAGTAAAACAACGATTAAAGAACAAGTGTGAAACGCGTAGGACAAGTGTTAGTCAATTGGGATAAAATCCACTAAATAACTGAGTATTTGTATAATATTGTTTTATTAAAGGAGCACTGATTAAATCTGAAGCAACAAATGAGAAAAAAAAAATAGTTTAAAAAATATACCATAGGGGACATATAACATTTTATCTCACCAACACATGGCAATTAAAATGATTAAAGAAATATGTATTATGATACATTTTTACTTTCCTTCAACCAAATCTCACTGATTTCTTCTTTTAAATATACTCTCCTCCTTGTCGTGGATTTCATCTTTCGAAATGGTTGAATTAGAACCAATATTTCACAGGGGAAAATAAATAAATGTACCTAAATGTTCATATTAATATTTCTCTTAAGCGGTAGAAAAGGATTAGCCTGCATTTTTGGGGGTATATTAATACAGCAGGGCTAGAAGAAATAACATCTTTACAGAAATGTTACGCTAGGGATCTATGTTCAATAAAAGATTGTTCATTCAAAGAGCTCAGGCACCCATTGTCTATGCTAAATGTATACCTGTCAAAGAAGGACAACCGCACCCCATCCCCCCAAAAAAGTTTTAGTCAGACAGAAGCCTACTTATGCCTGATAACAATTACTTTTGAACAGCACAATCTTTTTCTTTTCCACAGAAGTCTGAGAATAGACATCCGAGCTGCCATAACACGTAACTGTGGCTAGGAGTTAGTAACCTAACTGTTGTTGTGTTTACATACAGCAAACATAACTCCAACTTGGCTTCAACTACTCCCTTTCACAGAGTCAAACAAAGAGAATGTGTTTGTAGCCAAACATGTTCCACGGCCGGTTACTCATCTCGGTGATTGCTGTCATAGTCTTTGTTTGTCTTCCGGGGCACAATAGACAATTCTCATACAGAAACGAATTTGGATACATCCCCACAGAGAAAGATTAAAATACTGTAGAGGGGAACAAATGTGTTTCTCCCTAAAGAAACGGCCTGGACAACAATTCACTCGACATTGTTTCGATTCGGCATTGTCCCTAGTATAAAAAAGAAGAGAGAAATAAAAAAGAAAGACAATATGGTGGGACTTTCTGATTACATGTCAGATTTCTAAACTCTCCAAATCCTTTCTCTATTTGATGTAACCTCAGGGTATTTTGAAAGCACTGCTTTTTCCATCACATACCAATCAATAGCAACGATCACACTTGGGCTTTTAGTCTAAAATAGAATTTATCCAATACTCTTTCTTTCTTGCTGCCCACGGACGTGATAGAAAGAAAATGATCTTACTAATCCTTTTGCAGAAGAGCAGTAGTAAAAGATGTGGCCTTACCTCAAGGTTCCTCAGACTCTAAAACTTCATAAGGCCTCTGTAGTTTTAATGGTTTGCTAATCACTATTTAGAGACAGCTTCCTTAATAGGTGAATCACGTTCCCACATCTCTAAGTCGCTAATTAAAATTAATGAATTACAATTTAACACTAGAAGTACCAAATAAAGTTGAATTTGCATGATCTGTAAAAGGAAGTAACAAAGTCCCGTAGAGCTGTGAGGTTCTGAAAGCATTTTTAGGTCAGTCCTGGTAAAATTCAGATACATCTTATCTAAGTTGAAGGAACATTCTGAACAACATGTGCGCCCCATGATAGAGCTATACAAAGCAAAGATTCTGAACAACATGTCCACCCCATGATAGAGCTATACAGAGCAAAGATTCTGAACAACATGTCCGCCCCGTGATAGAGCTATATAAAGCAAAGATTCTGAACAACATGTCCGCTCCGTGATAGAGCTATACAAAGCAAAGATTCTGAACAACATGTCCACCCCGTGATAGAGCTATATAAAGCAAAGATTCTGAACAACATGTCCGCCCCGTGATAGAGCTATATAAAGCAAAGATTCTAAACAACATGTCCACCTAATGATAGAGATATACATATCAAAGATCCTGAATAATATGTCCGCCCCTGTGATAGAGCTAAACAAAGCAAAGATTCTGAACAACATGTCCGCCCCCGTGATAGAGCAATACATAGCAAATATTCTGATAAAGCTATAGCAAAGAGGGCTTAATATCACTGTAAATTAGGACAACATAGAACGTCCTACAGGCAGGAAGGGGTTAAAACTATGTCCTGACAACTTTCTTGTTTACTAAGTGTATATATATATATATACACCCTGTGTGTTTTATGGAAAATGCTGTGGTCACTAGAAAAATAATACAGGTTGATTATCCCTTGTCTGAAATGCTTAGGAGCAGAATAATTTTGGATAATGGATCATTTTCACCAATAATATATATAAGAGCCTCTCAGCTCTCATGAAATACAATAGTACTATCATTGCATATACTGTATACTGTACATTGCAAATACTGTATTGGCGTGTCAGTCCTGCACATGTGTCATTGTATTACCCTTGTTGGTTGTGGGGTAATCTGAGCATGCGCAGAAAGGATATATTGCAGTTTAAGGGGATTGGACACTGAATAAACTGCATTGTGAGAGGCGTGTGCGGAATTTGCAATTTGGGGTGAAATCCGAAAAAAAAAAACACATTTTGGATAACAGATCATTTTGGGTAAGGGATACTCAACCTGTAATTAAAATAATGGAATAAAAAAAACTATAAAACTAAAAATGTAATTGTAATTATTTTTAAAACTCTACACGTCCTATAATTATTTTACTGTCAAGTCAAGTCATGTTTCACCTTTGTAATATTTGATTTGTCATATTTTAGTTTTGTTTGTATTTTCTGTATTGACATGAGCTGTTTCCCCTGCTAGATCATATTCCCTCTGTGTCTGAAAAATTAGATTCAGTTTTATTGTTTGTGTTTTTTTGCTGCTGTTGAAAACGTCACGCATGATCCATTATCTTTTTTGACATAATCTCTACATGAAATAATTTGAATTTCAAAGTAATTTCATACCAGTCAATCAGTGTATGATATTATTTGCTTCTGATTATAACTTTCCGCCCTCTTTGACATATTTTTTTTTTTATGTGGATGATGTGGCTGCCATGAACTTTTTTGTCTGTTGAAGTTATCTGCATGTCCAAATAATGAGATTCCATGTTTTTGTTGTTGCGGGCATCTGTGCGTCTGTGTCGATGTGCGTGGTTTTATGATTATGTGATATAAAAGATAAGTTAAACACTACTGAAAAAATTGTCTTCAAGTCTCTTGAATTTTTTTTAATACATTTTATTATTGGACCATGGAACATGATACTTCTGAGCCGTCACACTTATCACAGGACACTTTGTTCACAGGACACGTTGTTGTTGAGTCACTTTGGTATTAGAACTCTTTGGTCACAGTACAAGTTGGCCTTGAGACACTTCCGGCTAGAATCTGAAGTAGGGTTAGGCGTGGTACTACTTTTAGACCAATAAGCCAAGATTCCAAGTGTCGACTGTACTATTCTATCATGTTTCTGTTGTGTATTCTTCATAATGATATAATGTATTTGCTACCTGTATATTTATTGGTTTGTTGTAGTTTTGCTGACATAAAATGAAAATAAAAGTCTTCCTAAAATTAACCAAATTAGATTATTTCGATAAACTGCTAACTAGCAACTAACAAACCTGATTTGACACAAATTCGAAATGTAAAGGTATATTGGGAAGACCTGCTACTGATTAACAACCTTCACACGTTGGATGCGGTCTCTAATTTCAGAATACACTCTGTTCTGAACTTATTATTTATGTATAGTTTGTATCATCGCTTAAATGAATTATTGAGCACGGAGTAGTAATGCTAAAATATTTTACTAAAAGTCCAGATCACCAGCAACACATGTCATTAAAGTAATACTCTGTTTCATTAAATCTAAATCTGCATGGGTGACTGAACATAAATTAACAATATCCAATTAATTTGCACAAACCTGCGCTAAGCGGTTTATAGAATCCAAGTGCAACCAATTGGCTTTAAAAACTCCCCTTAATCTTCATCCTAAGAGTTTTAAAACACTTGAGCTCCATTAGTGTTCAGTAGTCACATTTACTGTAATTATTCCCATTTGAAGATCTCAGTTTTAACTTCCATTGTTTCCTAGCTTCATTAGTTAATGCCTAAAAATATATTTTTAATCAATTACATGTCCTCTGTGTTATTCTATTGGGAATATTCACTGAAAATGTGAGTTTCAGGTCAGTGGAGGAACATTTCATATCACTATTTTAACTATTTATTGTGAAGATACAAACCTGGTGAGTTTCTCCCGCCAAAGCAAACTCACCAGGATTTTCCCTGCACGATGTATGGATAAATTGATAAATGAAATGTTTATCTCACCTTAACTCACTTCATCTCCCCTCAACTCAGCTTTTAGTGAATAGTCCCCTATGTGTGATACAAATACCAAGCTATCGTGAATTGACAAGCAAACTGCAAATGAAGTGCAAAGATTATCCAATAGTAGGTGAATTAGAAAAATTCGACCACTGTTTATTCAAGTCCGCTATTAAAGTGGGCAGTTCCACTTACATTATCCGAAAAAATATTGATACATAACGGCTATATGATTTAAAGTGACAAATAGGAAACTGATCTCTCTTACCAGTTCTTTTTTTTCGTCACCTCTTCCATCTCCTAAAAATGGTGAATACAGTTTGATAGATGTATTGCCATTGCTATATCAACAGTCCTTCTTATCTCTCCAAGGCCTCCATATTGGATGTCTCTGAATTTAGAAGTAGAAAAGACTGCAGGCAGATCAGCACTCACGGTGTAAGGTGAAAAAAGGTAGTGGTTTTAATCCATAAATGAAAACATAGCACACTTCATCACAGCAAAAAAATTGGAAAAAGTCATTCAAAAATAGTGAACAGCATGGCGCGTTTCCTAACAGGAACACCTGTGTGCGCTGATCGAGAGCCTGCATTCAACTTGTGTTTATTTTGATCTGAATTTTGAAGCCCTCGGAGAAATGATTTTCAATGTAAAACAGCAGGATAAATGTGCATTCTTTTCAAGTAAACAAATAATTGCATTTCACATATATATTGCCATATAGGTACAACATAAAGAAAATAAGCTGGCTGGACCTGCCCTGATTTTTTCAGTTCACTTGTGAGAACGTCTTTCCTGGAAGATTGGAGCAGGCACCTTTGGTACTGGACCATTGGTCACATTGCTAAATTCAGAAAAACAAAGATTCCATTGGAAGGACCTCCATTATCGGCATTGTGCCTCCGGACTGAGACAGTTCTTCGTGGTCGCTACAAAGTGGTCGGTTCAATGCGCTCTGTCGATGCTGGTTAGTTTTAGGAGGTGCATGTTAGTTTTAGGGTTCGTTTAGGGTTAGTATTAGGGTGTTAAGGTTAGGGGGTAGTTTAAGGGTCAGTATTAGGGTACGTATTAGGGATCAAGGTTTGGGGTTAGTTTTAGGGTTAGTTTGAGAGTTAGGGTTAGGGGGTACTTTTAGGGAGAGAGGGGGCTATTTTATTAGGGGTGATAGTATTTGGCGCTGTAAAAGCCGCGCTCTACCTGCCGCAATGAACTATCCTAGGCCCTAGTGCCACCACCCACTGCGGGTTGTCCTATTAATCTCAGTAGCCACCAAATTTGACGATCCTCTTGGAAAAAAAATGCATCTCTTTTACATTACTTGCAAACCTACTGCTTAATAAACTTGGAAAATATGAACCCTCTATTCCCCCCAACCCCCGCCGGCCCATTTCAGCTTTGGACCCAACACGATTCAAAAAAACAAATCTAAACACCTCTTTGTTTTAAAAAAAAATTCTTGACAAGACGTTCGCTTCCCGTGTAACAAAAGATTGTTATTTGACAGTTTAAATGTATTTGTCATAGTTTAACATCTTTAATTAGATGCAATTTTTCCAGTGAGAGACTTTCAATCTGTCAGTTGCTAACAACCTATTCGGACAGGTTGACAGGCATCAGAAATAATAATAATATAAGAAAAGTAAAAAAAGCTTTAAAACAAAATTGCAGGAAAACACAAATGTATTTTTTTTTTGTGTCGAGTTAAGTGAAATTACCCCTGGGTTAAATGTGAAGACATGATTGCATTTACTGTAATCATTTCACATTTATACGATAATGGAAATTATTAAGTGAAGGAGGAACTCTCCCCGCTTTGCTGATGATAGGATAAAGCAACACTGGTTTTCTTTTTCCTTGTGCTGGAATCATTAGCCTCTAACTTCTTATTTTAACCTTTTTATTAGTCTTTGAGGTTTTAAAGATGTATCCAAAGGTGCCAAGCTATCCAAACAGAAGTGAGCACAAAATAAATATAACATTTTATTCCAATTTGTTAAGTCTTTTCAGGTAGCTTAAACCGGGGTCACGTCAGATCACAGCAGTTATAAAAACAGCTGATAAACTTGGTACCGATGTGAATCGAAACAAAAATCAGTGTGGACCATTTTCGTTCTGACATTTCGGCAGTTTCTGGACTTTTATTGGGAGGTCTTTTTGGGTAGATCTCGGCTATTTCCGACTCATCCCTAAAAAGGAATGAAATAAATACTTATATATAATGTTATTATTATTGTCATCAATAGAACATCTGTTTGACCTGTCTGGGAATCTAAGTAACACGTTGCAGTGTTACTGGTCCAGGGTCATTTTTTTTTATCCTTAAAGTGATACCATAAGTTTTTCGCAGGATAGTTATTAGCATGAATATTTCTGTCCAAACGTTTGTGGGTGGTGATGTAAATCCTAAAAATGACATGAAAATTATGTTTTTAAATAATAACAAAATGGTGAGTTTTTTGTAAAATAAAAAAAATTAAAAAATTCCTAGACCTAATGTACTCAGTTTAAAAGGAAGAAATCACTGTGCCGGAGGTATGTAAAAACACATGACATGGGCCCTTTGTCATAGTTATTTGCACCCCATACAGAGTGAAAATAATTTGGTGGAATCACAGCTGACATTTTTTAATCATATTCAGTCTTTTGGGAACACAGCTGATTAAATGGAGAATAAACAAAACAACACAGCTACACAAGATGAACAGAGGAGTTTGGTTCCCTCTCAGCATCATCTTTGCAATCATTTCTTCCAGGATTTTAATTAGTTTTAGTTCCATTTTCCATAAAGTTTGTCCTGTGTTTTGTGCACTAAAATAAATCACGTATTTATGTATTTTTCAGTAGATAAATACCCACTAGTTTATATTTTAGACCTGACCATGTGGCTTTTTGTAGGATTTTTTGTATTTTTGGATATTTAGAGTGTAATATAATAGAAAATACTATTAATATTCAACATAACATTACATTTTTCATGTTACACATGCATAATGTTATACAGTGAGCAGGCAGTTAAGGGGGAGCATCAATAGGGTGCACCCACCAACTTCCCCAGAACTGATAGATGCAGGGGATTCCTTAAAGGACAATTGTTGGCAAAACATTACATAATGTTTAACTGAAAAATTCCATCAAATGTAGGAATTCTAAACATGAATGCTTTAATGAAATAGCGCAAATATAGTACCTTATTGAGCCATCTTTGCTCTGTCTATCCCTATCAGGGGCAGACATGTTTAGAATCTTGGGTCAGCTGAAGAAGCATCTGACCCATCGGAATGAAGATTCTAAACAACATGTCTGCCCCCTGATAGAGCTAAACAGAGCAAAAAAGGCTCAAGAAGGTACTTTATTTGCATTCTTTCATTAAATTATTTCTCAATTAGTGCACCATTAAACATAAGATTCAGTATCACTTTCAGGTGCTGTACAAGCCTTTAAAGTATTTTTTTTTTCTATTCATTTTCTCCAATACTAAAATTTTGTTTTCACATTCAGCTTATTTTTATTTTTTTGGTCTATTGACAATTGCTTTCCTTTTTATGTTGCAAAATAAAAACTAGCCAGCGTTAAAAAAAAAATATCTGGCTTTCCAAAAAAACAGCATTTGCATGTTGCAACTAGGGTTTCTAAACCTTTACCTGTATGATCGCAAATGAAAGCACACTAATAAAGCCATGAATCCATTATTAGCGATCTGAATCCCTCCATTGTTAATGGCATTCGGTATTGAGAAGCTGGATCTCAGCAGTAAGCCAATTGAATGTATTTCATGTCGCTTGTTCCACTTCATCAAAGCAGAGGAGTTTCTCTGTTCTGGTAAGATAATTACGACAATTACAAGAGCAACTGAAGCATTTGTCAAGAGCAAACATCTCCATGAAAACAAGACTTTCTGCAACCCTATTACAATGTGAAGTGTAAAGCATGGACGTAAATTTGGGTGTGCTGGATGAAAGACACATCTGTACGTAGATATGATACAAGGGAACCTGCAAGGTTCATTGCAACAAGTGATGAGAGAAGGTCGATCGATCGGATTCTCTTGGCTGGATAGGCAAAGTAACCGCGGCAAAGTCATGACATTCCATAGAGCATCACCAGATTATCTATCACAAATTCTAGCTATAGCAAGGCACCACCATGTACTATAGGGGTGCCGACCTCTACTTCTTGGTCATTTGGGCTTGACAGTGGTTTAACATAATTGCTGGGCACAACTTACAATGTATATGTGGAGTTATAAAAATAATGTACACAGTGACAAAGTTGCCAATGGACCTGAATTTGCCGCATCAGTCCCATTTTTTGGGTCCTATCCCAATAAATCCGGGTCTGTCCAAGCATTAATACTTTCTGCACACAATGCTTTGCACAGGCAGCTTCGCATTTAAACTGTGTGTAGATTGTGAGATAAATCTGCTTTAAAAAATACGTCTGTGCTGCCTCCTAACTATAACATCACCCTGTGGCACCAGAAACAAATGAACTATTGCAACATAGTGTGCTTTATTTTAATTTAAAATATTGTCCCTTGCTAAACTGTTTAACTGTTGTCTGTCATTTGGGTGTTGGTGGGTCAGTCGTGTATTGACAAACTGCACAGAACTCCTAGGTGTTGGGAGATAAGATTCTCCTACAGTAAGAAGCTGTGGTCAGCATGGTCAAGACACTTCAGCCAGAAATAACATCTTTTAAACTGTGTAGCTAAGGAAACCATCCAAAAGATGAATACGTTTTGAAAATCAACAGAAAAGAGACAAATCGCCACCAAAAAAAATAAAAAACAAAGACATAGAAGAGCTGGGAGGAGGAGCTGGAAGGAAGAGCTGGGCAGAAGAGCTAGGAGGAAAAGCTGAGAGAAGCAGGTGGGAGGAGGAGCTGGGCAGAAGAGCTGGGAGGAAGAGCTGGGCAGAAGAGCTAGGAGGAAAAGCTGAGAGAAGCAGGTGGGAGGAGGAGCTGGGCAGAAGACGTGGGAGGAAGGAGGTGGGAGGAGGAGCTGGGTGGAAGTGCTGGGAAGAGGAGCTGAGAGGAAGAGCTGGGAGGAAGAGCTGAGAGGAAGAGCTGGGATCCAGAGCTAGGAGGAAGGAGGTGGGAGGAGGAGCTGGGTGGAAGTGCTGGGAAGACGAGCTGGGAGGAAGAGCTGGGCAGAAGAGCTGAGAGGAAGAGCTGGGTGCCAGAGCTGGGAGGAAGGAGGTGGGAGGAGGAGCTGGGTGGAAGTGCTGGGAAGACGAGCTGGGAGGAAGAGCTGGGCAGAAGAGCTGGGTGCCAGAGCTGGGAGGAAGAGCTGGGCAGAAGAGCTGGGTGCCAGAGCTGGGCAGAAGAGCTGGGAGAAGGGGCTGGGAAGAGGAGCTTGTCTGAATAATAAAGCATACAATAAGATGAATTCGAGTGCACTTTATTCCATTACTAGCAGACAATCATGGCAAAGATGGATGAACAAAAAAAAAAGTCGACACTGCGGAATGCTTCAAAGGTAGAAAGTGTTTTACTGATGTGAGGGTAATCCCATAAATATGTGCAAAAGAAGGGGGAAAGGGGACATAGTTTGATTAAGCATATTTATGTGGCAAGGTTATTTTTCGTAATAAATCATAGGCAATCACAAATAAGCACAAACAACACTAAGGGGGGTCTTTTCAGCACCTGATTTTTTAAAACATAGGATGTGCCACCGGCACACCCAAAATCTACACATTCGGCGGGTGCGTGAATTGTGTTTTTTGCGCTTGTCTGTTGGTGATGGAATAAAGTGCATCTTAATGAATCTTATTGTGCGCTCTATAAACTCGGAGAAGGATTGTCTGTTATTTCTTCACATTCAGGAAGAATCCTTTTGTCTGATATAAACATAGTTACACCTTAGCCGGCACAGTCCCTTTTACATGTTCCTTTGTTTTACAAGAACCATTTGTTTCCTGGCTCCTGTGATCCTGTAAAACATAAGAGGAGGTTTGACTGTATTTATGCTTCAAGACTGCCAGTATTTTCAGACTGACAAGGGACAAGATATGTGGAGATAATATTATTTTTCTTATTCCTTTGGCATAATCTCTTAACAAGAATTGAGTCCTATTGTCCCCACCTAACAATTTCTCTCACAATTTTGACACATTTTGGAACACCCGCTGATAGGGCCGACAGCTCAACTAACTGTTGGTTTATTCACTAAGAAATGTGCTAAACTCCAGAAAATATCTCAGGAAAACTTCAGTGGAGTCTGGTACTATTTTATTTAACCTTGGGATGTCAGCAGATACAATAGCTAGCCGTACAGTGAGAAGATGCTTTTTTAAATACACAGGAATTTATTGTAGTTTGGGAAAGGCAAGGACAATTGTGAAAATGATTGTTTTTGTTATCTCAAACCCAACTGATTTCCAACAGCAGAAGGGAATGCTATAAGTCTCTGTGACAGGCCCGTGGCCTATTTATCATGTCCTGCCACTGCAAAGTTTGCAAAAGCGATTAAATCAACAAAATGTTTTACCATCAAAGCAATGTATCAAAAGTTAGCTAATCTGTGGCGGCAAAAAAATGTTGATATAGCTGAAGAGACGAGTTGCGGGGTTAATGAAAGAGGCTTCCTTCATAAGAGCCCCGCTCTATAGCAAAGATGTGTCTTGGATCAGTTTTTGGAGGATGCAGTAAAATGTTCCAAGGTCCTAAACACCAACAAGATGAACAGAATTTTGTTAAACCAAATTTTTGTGATAATCTTATGGAGTCAACTGAATTTTAAAGGTATCACGGGATGTAGATCTCACTGTGACTAGAGGGATACCAGCCATGCATTATTAAATAGGCCTATGATAGGCCAAAATCTATATGTGAGGTTGTTGGATGTTTTAGGCAGAGGGTTGGGCAATTGGGTCTAGACTTCCATAGGGTAAGAGTGCTATGCCAGATGTCTTCATGGATATTCTCTCTTAATTTCAAGACAAAAGTGCAAGAGAGCAAATAAATATATATGCACTCTCCCAAATACTGCAGGCTATAAACCCCTGTCTGTGGCTGGTTGAGACAGTCTCAGATGCCTTTTTCCATTCTGCACACAATAATAATCATGTGGTGTTAATGGGACATGCTATAGAAGAGCCACGCACATTTTACAAATTACTTAAACACTGAGCACTGGCACTTACTAAATTAAAAGGGACATACATTTAGGTTAAGTGTGATATATATCCTGTTTTATTTACTTTTACTCCAAAGGAAGGCAATATGGGGTGTAAGGTGTCATTAGCTCTTTCAAGCCGTTTACCATCCCGGAGGCCAGTATACACTTTTTAAAATGTATACTATGTTTAATAAAAAAAAGCTAAAGCAGGGAGTGTATGTCAGTGATCGAAATGAGAGCACACAAATGATATTTTTTTGTATCTCTTATGAGATTGTATCTTCCGAGTTATGGTCCAGCAGGGTCAGCATTTCATATCATTCTCGGAGGTCTCCGTTTGCTGGCCAGCTAGCATCCACCCATTCTATAAGATAAACTAAGCAACTGTTGGCGAACGATGTTGGGCCAATATCAGCAGCAAAGTGTTAATTAAGTTCTCATGTCCTGTGTGGTGTCTTCCCTCCAAATAAAGTGTCTTACAACATAATTAATCATTGGTTCTAACATATTTACTAGTGTCAGTTGTATCATTCAGTTGGCATTGGGAAATATCATTACAATGGTTCTTTGATAGGTCGGTTAGCGAGTGGGCCTCTTAGTCCTCCGGTGCAATTAATTTAACAATGTCTCTACTTGTTTTGAAAGTCACTTCGTAGAATGAAGGTCAGTGTTTGTTTTGGGATCATGAACATTTAAACATCAATCAGCATTGTGCTTGCTGGAGCACCCACATGTCATAGTACATGACACGTACAGGTCATACAGAATGAGTAGATATGCTGTGTGGACTCTATTCTCGAGCTGTCCTGTGGAATACAGGAAATCATAGAACAATATCTTAAAGGTCTGTATCACATTGTTTTTACTGTGTATGTAAAGAATCAAATCTTATTGGAAATGATCTATACATTGTGTGAGCAAAACTGCAAACAAATGTCTAAATTAGGAGAAAAATGTGCTTGATATGTGTCTGTTTTGTCTGCTGCTTATGACATCACCCGTGGCACGGTATGCAAATTACATATTTCCCAGTGAAAACAGACACATTTAAAACACATTATTCTCCTAATTTAGACATTTGCTTGCAGTTTTGCTCACACAATGTATAGATCATTTTCAATAAGTGTTTATTCTCTACATTCACAGTAAAAACATTGGTAGGCAATACAGTCCCATTAAAAAGGGAGTAAAACCTATTTTGTTTTTGAGTCACAAGATTTCTACTACTGAATGAAGGTCCTCCTGTCTGATTAAAAGATTAACTGACAGATAATTAGTGACATGACTGGTTGCAAACTTTTTTTGGTTATTGTTTTAAAATCGTGTTTCTTCTAGTGAGTAATTTTAAACCTTAAAAACTATATTGTATATAATAGAACTTGGACGCTTTTCAAAATAAATATTTATTGAGCGGTTACAGGTAACATTTTAAAATATACCAGTACATAGAGTAGACATAAACATTTGATTTTATTCTTAAACCTTTCAAATTCTGAGACAATTTCGTTATTTTCACAATAGCATGTTTAGAGTAAATAGGTTTGCAAACCGAGTGAATCTTTAAAAGGATGGGGGGAAAAAAATCAACCAAAAAAAAAAATCAAAGTATAGATTTGTGTGTAATATGCAGTGTTGATTATGGATATTTATTGATTGGATGGTTTATACTTTGGCCAATTATAATGTAAATTCCTTTTACGTATTTATGTTCCACCATAGCAAATAACCTACTGAGGTTTTACATTTTCAGCAACTCAACAATAAATCTTTATTTTGCAAGTCAGCAAAAAAACTATTAAAAAAAAGGCATTCCAAGCAATAACTGTATTTTTCTCCTCTACAAAGAGACTCGTTTATCAGAACTTATTGATCATCCACGTATGAAAGAGATAGAATCTCTTAGTAGATTATTATATGTAATACATGTTTTCATCCAGTGAAATACCATTAGACACACAGAGGGGATCTATTCACTGAACACTGAATTGTGTTAAATTGAGATGTGAATTTACACAAAAACAGCTGAGAAATTCTCCAACTCGTCTACTATTCAAACTCAGCCGGATGTTTGTAATTCCCAATTCACCCCTTAGTGGATAGACCCAGGAGAGGCTGCTAGACTGACAGCGTCAGGCCCTCACCCATCCACAGCCGACAAACATTGATCAAAGGACAACTAAACAGCTTTTTTAACCCTTGCTTCCTTGAATGAAGCAGGTAAAACAAATATATCCTGAGAGTCTGGAGTAAACCCAAAGTGTCTCTCAATAGATAAATGCGGGTTTACACTCTGCTGTGTCTCACATCTGAGACACAGCAGTTCCAGGCTGCACATAGCCAATCAGAGCGGGGGACCTGTCCCACTCCATCTGATGGAGGTCTGCAGAATGCGGGGGTCTCTCGCTGCTAGCACAGAGGTCGACCCTGTAGTCGAGAGTGGTGCTCGATTTGCTCTGCAATATGCCAGATGCCATCTTGACTAGGGGCACAGCGAATAAGCAGAGTATGTGCCAATAATTACGAAGGTCATCAATGCATCCAGTGTGTATATTCCAGATCAGCCTATAAATCCTCGATTCCTCTCGATTCCAATTCCCGATCCCCAAATGTGGGATTCCTAGTATCTGACAGTGGCCTGGTTTCCAGACATTGTTCCTTGATATCCTCCATGAGAACCTTCATTCTGGTTCTGCAACAGTGGACTTGCCCAGTCTTAATCATTCACTGATCGGAAGGACCAATCTGCCTTCTCAGTACCCTGATGCTATTCACATGGATGCACTTGGACACTTTATTATTTGTCCTATAGTGATATAGGATGATATAGTATGATATAGTATGATATAGTGATATAGTATGTTATAGTGATATAGGATGATATAGTATGATATAGTGATATAGTATGATATAGTATGAAATAGTGATATAGTGATATAGTATGATATAGTGATATAGTATGATATAGTGATATAGTATGATATAGTGATATAGGATGATATAGTATGATATAGTATGATATAGTGATATAGTATGTTATAGTGATATAGGATGATATAGTATGATATAGTGATATAGTATGATATAGTATGAAATAGTGATATAGTGATATAGTATGATATAGTGATATAGTATGATATAGTGATATAGTATGATATAGTGATATAGGATGATATAGTATGATATAGTGATATAGTATGATATAGTGATTTAGGATGATATAGTATGTTATAGTGATATAGTATGATATAGTGATATAGGATGATATAGTATGATATAGTGATATAGTATGATATAGTGATATAGTATGATATAGTGATATAGTATGATATAGTGATATAGTATGTTATAGTGATATAGTATGATATAGTGATTTAGGATGATATAGTATGATATAGTGATATAGTATGATATAGTGATATAGGATGATATAGCATGATATTGTGATATAGGATGATATAGTGATATAGTATGATATAGTGATATAGGATGACATAGTATGATATAGTGATATAGTATGATATAGTGATATAGGATGATATAGTATGATATAGTGATATAGTATGATATAGTGATATAGTATGATATAGTGATATAGGATGATATAGTATGATATTGTGATATAGTATGTTATAGTGATATAGTATGATATAGTGATATAGGATGATATAGGATGATATAGTATGATATAGTGATATAGTATGATATAGTGATATAGTATGATATAGTGATATAGGATGATATAGTATGATATAGTGATATAGTATGATATAGTGATATAGTATGATATTGTGATATAGTATGATATTGTGATATAGTGATATAGTATGATATAGTGATATAGGATGAAATAGTATGATATAGTGATATAGTATGATATTGTGATATAGTATGATATAGTGATATAGTGATATAGTATGATATAGTGATATAGTATGATATAGTGATATAGTATGATATAGTGATATAGTATGATATTGTGATATAGTATGATATTGTGATATAGTGATATAGTATGATATAGTGATATAGTATGATATAGTGATATAGTATGATATTTTGATATGGTATGTTATAGTGACATAGTATGATATAGTGATATAGTATGATATAGTATGATATAGTGATATAGTATGATATAGTGATATAGGATGATATAGTGATATAGGATGATATAGTATGATATAGTGATATAGTATGATATAGTGATATAGTATGATATTGTGATATAGTATGTTATAGTGATATAGTATGATATAGTGATATAGGATGATATAGTATGATATAGTGATATAGTATGATATAGTGATATAGTATGATATAGTGATATAGTTTGATATAGTGATATAGTATGATATAGTATGATATAGTGATATAGTATGATATAGTGATATAGGAATGATATAGTGATATAGCTTGATATAGTGATATAGTATGATATAGTGCCTGTTTGTCTATTAGTGACTTGCTGTTTTGGATTGAAATGGAAGAGAAACAGCTAAGCCGCCAAGCTGTGTATTGGGATCCATTGATCGCAGTGGCGGTATTGAGTGACAGCATGGATCTGCTGGCACCATACATTGACGTGATGCACTGCTTTGATCATATTTACCACTTACAGATACTTTCTTGATATTGTAAACGTCTCGCAATGCATTTTGGACTGAACATCGTGAGAGATTTTCCTGTAAATTACATAATTAATGCCAAAAAATAAGATCACAAATAAAAATAAATATTGCTGCCAAAAGATCTGAAATAGAAATGGATGTGATGCCGGATTCATGACAATTATTATCATTTTTTCTTTTTTTTTAAATAAAAGACAGTTTAGAATGTGTGTGCTGGTGATTATACATATTCTTGTATAGTGCTGACAATGCACTTGAGCGTTCCGAGCACAGTAAATCACTGGGCTCTCTAGAGCTTACAATCCAATTTATACTACCTTGCATGCAAGATAAAGAGATTTGGTTCTCTTTCTTGTGAAACTGGCTCAGGAATTAACCAGACTGTCTCTATTTGTCTTCTGTTTATTTCTTAAATGGATCTGTTGCCTGTGAATGTTTTGATTCTATAAAATATTTTACCTTCAGCAACGACATTATTGTGTTTTTTAAAAGTATAAGAGTTATGGGGGGGATTTATTTACTAAAGGATTAACTGTTAGCAAGAAATGACAGAAATGATACATTGTCTGATTTCTGGAATTTAAGCATGCATGGGATAGGTATAAGGCTATCCTATATATAAGATAAGGCCAGGGACTAATGATAGTATAACATTACTGAGAGGGTAGTGGATGTATGGAATAGTCTTCCAGTAGAAGTGGTAGAGGTTAATACAGTGAAGGAGTTTAAGCATGCACTGGATAGGTATAAGGCTATCCTAGATATAAGATAAGGTCAGGGACTAATGAAAGTATTACATTACTGAGAGGGTAGTGGATGTATGGAATAGTCTTCCAGTAGAAGTGGTAGAGGTTAATACAGTGAAGGAGTTTAAGCATGCATGGGATAGGTATAAGGCTATCCTAGATATAAGATAAGGCCAGGGACTAATGAAAGTATTACATTACTGAGAGGGTAGTGGATGTATGGAATAGTCTTCCAGTAGAGGTGGTAGATGTTAATACAGTGAAGGAGTTTAAGCATGCATGGGATAGGTATAAGGCTATCCTAGATATAAGATAAGGCCAGGGACTAATGAAAGTATTACATTTCTGAGAGGGTAGTGGATGTATGGAATAGTCTTCCAGTAGAAGTGGTAGAGGTTAATACAGTGAAGGAGTTTAAGCATGCATGGGATAGGTATAAGGCTATCCTAGATATAAGATAAGGTCAGGGACTAATGAAAGTATTACATTACTGAGAGGGTAGTGGATGCATGGAATAGTCTTCCAGTAGAAGTGGTAGAGGTTAATACAGTGAAGGAGTTTAAGCATGTATGGGATAGGTATAAGGCTTTCCTAGATATAAGATAAGGCCAGGGACTAATGAAAGTATTACATTACTGAGAGGGTAGTGGATGTATGGAATAGTCTTCCAGTAGAAGTGGTAGAGGTTAATACAGTGAAGGAGTTTAAGCATGCACTGGATAGGTATAAGGCTATCCTAGATATAAGATAAGGTCAGGGACTAATGAAAGTATTACATTACTGAGAGGGTAGTGGATGTATGGAATAGTCTTCCAGTAGAAGTGGTAGAGGTTAATACAGTGAAGGAGTTTAAGCATGCATGGGATAGGTATAAGGCTATCCTAGATATAAGATAAGGCCAGGGACTAATGAAAGTATTACATTACTGAGAGGGTAGTGGATGTATGGAATAGTCTTCCAGTAGAGGTGGTAGATGTTAATACAGTGAAGGAGTTTAAGCATGCATGGGATAGGTATAAGGCTATCCTAGATATAAGATAAGGCCAGGGACTAATGAAAGTATTACATTTCTGAGAGGGTAGTGGATGTATGGAATAGTCTTCCAGTAGAAGTGGTAGAGGTTAATACAGTGAAGGAGTTTAAGCATGCGTGGGATAGGTATAAGGCTATCCTAGATGTAAGATAAGGCCAGGGACTAATGAAAGTATTACATTACTGAGAGGGTAGTGGATGTATGGAATAGCCTTCCAGCAGAAATGGTAGAGGTTAATACAGTGAAGGAGTTTAAGCATGTATGGGATAGGTATAAGGCTATCCTAGATATAAGATAAGGCCAGGGACTAATGAAAGTATTACATTACTGAGAGGGTAGTGGATGCATGGAATAGTCTTCCAGTAGAAGTGGTAGAGGTTAATACAGTGAAGGAGTTTAAGCATGCATGGAATAGGTATAAGGCTATCCTAGATATAAGATAAGGCCAGGGACTAATGAAAGTATTACATTACTGAGAGGGTAGTGGATGTATGGAATAGCCTTCCAGCAGAAGTGGTAGAGGTTAATACAGTGAAGGAGTTTAAGCATGTATGGGATAGGTATAAGGCTATCCTAGATATAAGATAAGGCCAGGGACTAATGAAAGTATTACATTACTGAGAGGGTAGTGGATGCATGGAATAGTCTTCCAGTAGAAGTGGTAGAGGTTAATACAGTGAAGGAGTTTAAGCATGCATGGGATAGGTATAAGGCTATCCTAGATATAAGATAAGGTCAGGGACTACTGATAGTATTACATTACTGGGAGGGTAGTGGATGTATGGAATAGTCTTCCAGTAGAAGTGGTAGAGGTTAATCCAGTGAAGGAGTTTAAGCATGCGTGGGATAGGTATAAGGCTATCCTAGATATACGACAAGGCCAGGGACTAATGAAAGTATTACATTACTGAGAGGGTAGTGGATGTATGGAATAGTCTTCCAGTAGAAGTGGTAGAGGTTAATCCAGTGAAGGAGTTTAAGCATGCGTGGGATAGGTATAAGGCTATCCTAGATATAAGATAAGGCCAGGGACTAATGAAAGTATTACATTACTGAGAGGGTAGTGGATGTATGGAATAGCCTTCCAGCAGAAGTGGTAGAGGTTAATACAGTGAAGGAGTTTAAGCATGTATGGGATAGGTATAAGGCTATCCTAGATATAAGATAAGGCCAGGGACTAATGAAAGTATTACATTACTGAGAGGGTAGTGGATGCATGGAATAGTCTTCCAGTAGAAGTGGTAGAGGTTAATACAGTGAAGGAGTTTAAGCATGCGTGGGATAGGTATAAGGCCAGTGGTGTATCTTGATTTTGTGCTGCCCTAGGCAGACAAAATCCGGGCACCCCCCTACCCAAGCTGCACACCCACGTTACACACCTAAGACATGCCCCATCATTCAGACTCACATCAAGCTCACACTCCCATCACACTCAGTCACACACTCCTACTCCCATCACACTCAGTCACACACAGTCTCCCATCACACACACTCTGACTCCCATCACACTCAGTCACACACACTGTCTCCTATCACACACACTCTGACTCCCATCACACTCAGTCACACACACTGTCTCCCATCACACACACAGTCTGACTCCCATCACACTCAGTCACACACAGTCTCCCATCACACACACTCTGACTCCCATCACACTCAGTCACACACACTGTCTCCCATCACACACACTCTGACTCTCATCACACTCAGTCACACACACTGTCTCCCATCACACACAGTGTCTCCCATCACACACAGTCACACACACACACACACAGTCTCCCATCACACTCAGTCACACACACTGTCTCCCATCACACACACTCTGACTCCCATCACACACAGTCACACACTCCTACTCCCATCACACACACTCTGACTCCCATCACACTCAGTCACACACACTGTCTCCCATCACACACACTCTGACTCCCATCACACTCAGTCACACACACACACACACTCTCCCATCAGCACTTACCTTTCCCTCCATGCTGCCTGTTCGGCTTCCCGGCGATTGTGCCGACAGGTCACGTGACCGGGCGCGCATATGACGTCTGCGCGCCTGTCACGTGACTGTCGGCACTTCCGTGTCGGCACACTGCACGGGGAGCCGAACAGGCAGCACGGAGGTTTCTCTGTGCTGCCTGTTCGGCTCCCCGTGCAGCCTGGCAGGCAGAGCGATGGTGAGGGGGGATCTTCCGATCCCTTCTCACCTCTGTCTCTGCCTGCAAGCGCGGTGGGGTTTTTTTTTTAAAGGGCCGGATTTTTTTTTTTTGTAATTTTTTATTTATTTTTTTTCAGTGCTGGGGGGCGCTGCCGCCCCCCAAAATTTGCCGCCATAGGCATCCGCCTAGGATGCCTCGCGGTAAATACAGCACTGTATAAGGCTATCCTAGATATAAGATAAGGCCAGGGACTAATGAAAGTATTACTTTACTGAGAGGGTAGTGGATGTATGGAATAGTCTTCCAGTAGAAGTGGTAGAGGTTAATACAGTGAAGGAGTTTAAGCATGCATGGGATAGGTATAAGGCTATCCTAGATATAAGATAAGGCCAGGGACTAATGAAAGTATTACTTTACTGAGAGGGTAGTGGATGTATGGAATAGTCTTCCAGTAGAAGTGGTAGAGGTTAATACAGTGAAGGAGTTTAAGCATGCGTGGGATAGGTATAAGGCTATCCTAGATATAAGATAAGGTCAGGGACTAATGAAAGTATTACATTACTGAGAGGGTAGTGGATGCATGGAATAGTCTTCCAGCAGAAGTGGTAGAGGTTAATACAGTGAAGGAGTTTAAGCATGCATGGGATAGGTATAAGGCTATCCTAGATATAAGATAAGGCCAGGGACTAATGAAAGTATTACTTTACTGAGAGGGTAGTGGATGTATGGAATAGTCTTCCAGTAGAAGTGGTAGAGGTTAATACAGTGAAGGAGTTTAAGCATGCATGGTATAGGTATAAGGATATCCTAGATATAAGATAAGGCCAGGGACTAATGAAAGTATTACATTACTGAGAGGGTAGTGGATGTATGGGATAGTCTTCCAGTAGAAGTGGTAGAGCGTAATACAGTGAAGGAGTTTAAGCATGCATGGGATAGGTAAGGCTATCCTAGATATAAGATAAGGCCAGGGACTAATGAAAGTATTACATTACTGAGAGGGTATTGGATGCATGGAATAGTCTTCCAGTAGAAGTGGTAGAGGTTAATACAGTGAAGGAGTTTAAGCATGCATGGGATAGGTATAAGGCTATCCTAGATATAAGATAAGGTCAGGGACTAATGAAAGTATTACATTACTGAGAGGGTAGTGGATGTATGGAATAGTCTTCCAGTAGAAGTGGTAGAGGTTAATACAGTGAAGGAGTTTAAGCATGCATGGGATAGGTATAAGGCTATCCTAGATATAAGATAGGGTCAGGGACTAATGAAAGTATTACATTACTGAGAGGGTAGTCAATGTATGGAATAGTCTTCCAGTAGAAGTGGTAGAGGTTAATACAGTGAAGGAGTTTAAGCATGCATGGGATAGGTATAAGGCTATCCTAGATATAAGATAAGACCAGGGACTAATGAAAGTATTACATTACTGAGAGGGTAGTGGATGTATGGAATAGTCTTCCAGTAGAAGTGGTAGAGGTTAATACAGTGAAGGAGTTTAAGCATGCGTGGGATAGGTAGAAGGCTATCCTAGATATAAGATAAGGCCAGGGACTAATGAAAGTATTACTTTACTGAGAGGGTAGTGGATGTATGGAATAGTCTTCCAGTAGAAGTGGTAGAGGTTAAAACAGTGAAGGAGTTTAAGCATGCATGGTATAGGTATAAGGATATCCTAGATATAAGATAAGGCCAGGGACTAATGAAAGTATTACATTACTGAGAGGGTAGTGGATGTATGGAATAGTCTTCCAGTAGAAGTGGTAGAGGTTAATACAGTGAAGAAGTTTAAGCATGCATGGGATAGGTATAAGGCTATCCTAGCTATACGATAAGGCCAGGGACTAATGAAAGTATTACATTACTGAGAGGGTAGTGGATGTATGGGATAGTCTTCCAGTAGAAGTGGTAGAGCGTAATACAGTGAAGGAGTTTAAGCATGCATGGGATAGGTATAAGGCTATCCTAGATATAAGATAAGGCCAGGGACTAATGAAAGTATTACATTACTGAGAGGGTATTGGATGCATGGAATAGTCTTCCAGTAGAAGTGGTAGAGGTTAATACAGTGAAGGAGTTTAAGCATGCATGGGATAGGTATAAGGCTATCCTAGATATAAGATAAGGTCAGGGACTAATGAAAGTATTACATTACTGAGAGGGTAGTGGATGTATGGAATAGTCTTCCAGTAGAAGTGGTAGAGGTTAATGCAGTGAAGGAGTTTAAGCATGCATGGGATAGGTATAAGGCTATCCTAGCTATAAGATAGCTACCAATAGCGGACCAATAAAATTATTTAGAAAATTGGGCAGACAAAGTTGAGATAAATATTTATTTAAATCAACGTAGCGACATTACAGGCAGTCCTATGCCCTTTGTCAAGCATGGTCATATATCATTTATATATTATAAACACATCGTTTCTATTCTGCCATTCCATTTTTAAACATTGCAGAACCAGGACACATGCCAGAACCCATAATGTGCCCCATCAATTACATTGCACACCAAGGACATGCATCCCCATGACGGAGCCAGACCTTACCCCAGCACTCTAGGATACGCCTCAGCACTCACACTGAAAACCCATGACTTATGCCAGCACCCCAAGAAATGCAGACCCAGGACTTAGGAGGATTGTGTGCCTGGGCTGCACATAGAACCATGCTGCCTTCTCGTTGCAAAGAGACAGCCAGCACCATTGCTGGCAAGCTTCTTTTTTGGGGGGCAGCATTTTTAGATTCCCCCAAGGCAAGTGCCGCCCTCGGTACTTGCCTTGTTTGCCTTGCTCTGAATACTGCACTGTCTGGTGGTCTAGTGTGGGCAGGCCAGATATTGGGATGTACGACCAAAATTGATAGCACTCGCTCCTCTGTAGCCTCCTTCTGGTCTGCTGCTGCCAGCCTCTGGTATGTCTGCCCTAGGTCTAGGCCTCATCCACCTAGTGTTTGCCAACATGTAGGCAGCAAAATCCCCAAATATTACATAAATACAAAATGCATTAATTTTCCCACTAGTAAAAGCATCCAGCAAAATGATTTGCTCTTGGTAACCTTTATACACAAGTCCATAAATAACATAAACACGAAAAAGAAAATAAATCTCAAGGTTTACCTTTCTATAATGTATTCAAACAGTTGGGTGCAGAAGTTTAAATGTCAAAAAAAAAAAAATACCAATAGTTTGATGTAGAACAGCTTTGCAGACATTTTTTTCAGTGTTATTAGTTTCTGAGGCGATTTGTAGCCAGTGTAAATGTGTTTTTGGGGTCTTCATCGTGTCTCAGATTCAAAGAATAAAGCCAGCTGTCACTCAGCATTTATCGATCCAAAAATTAAGAATTAGCATGAAATATTGTTGAGCTGACTGATCTGTCAGTGATTCAAGTTTTTAGGAACCTATCTCAATGAGGTCCATATTGTAGGGTGTCTTTAAAGTTTTTATTTTGTGTATTTGATTTCCCCACACACACACACTTTAGACTGGCCACTGTTTTGTGGCTACATGAACAGACGCGGCCAAGATGAGGACTTCCTCATCACACTTTGATTTATACCAAATTGCATGTTCATTATTTCACAATCCATTTGCATTTGATAGATTGATACACACATACCCTGATCAGCCATAACATTAAGACCACCTGGCTAATATTCTCTGAGCGAGCCCTGACCCGTCGAGGCATGGACTCCACTAGACCTCTGAAGGTGTGCTGGGGTAACTGGCACCAAGACGTTAGCAGCAGATCCTTTAAGTCCTGTAAGTTGCCAGGTGGGCGCTCCAAGGATTGGACTTGTTTGTCCAGCACATCCCACAGATGTTTCGATTGGATTGAGATCTGGGGAATATGGAGGCTAAGTCAACACTTTGAATTTGTTGTTGTGTTCCTCAAACCATTCCTGAACCATTTTTGCTTTGTGGCAGGGAGCATTATCCTGCTGAAAGAGGCCAATGCCATCAGGGGATACCGTTTCCATGAAAGGGTGTACATGGTCTTTAACAATTCTTAGGTAGGTGCTACATGAATGGCAGGACCCAACGTTTCTCAGCAGAACATTGCCCAAAGCATCACACTGCCTCCGCCGGCTTGCCCCCTATCAGTCCAAAGCATCACACTGCCTCCGTTGGCTTGCCGTCTGTCAGTCCAAAGCATCACACTGCCTCCACCCGCTTTCCATCTGTCAGTTGAAAGCATCACACTGCCTCCGCCGGCTTGCCACCTGTCAGTCCAAAGCATCACACTGCCTCCGCTGGCTTGCCACCTGTCAGTCCAAAGCATCACACTGCCTCCGCCGGCTTGCCACCTGTCAGTGCTCATAATGTTATGGCTGATCAGTGTATATGCACTGCCAACAATGTGCAAACTGTATTACCTCCAGTGTCCCAGACATTATATAGGAGCATCAACCATTCTAATTGGACACCCACCCTAATCATTACATGATTATCGCAGTGCTGTCTACATAGTTAGAAATAGCTATTTTTCCTTAATTATTGTAATTCAAATATCACTTCACATCATTTCTTTATTTATAGGATTAACACAATGTATATCAAAATATAAGTGCATATACATACATTTCCAAACGCATCCCATTTTAAACTAGTCTTGCCACCATAACCATTCTTACTTTTATAAGCACTATGTAAATATATTTACTTTTAACTGATTAATGCATTTATTGACTTTCCAAGTATATTGTAATGTTTGGATAAAGGGAAGCTATTCTTTCCCAGACACAGCAGGTTTGCTTGTTTGGTGTCAAGAACCGAATGGTTCTTATCTGCCGACACATTCTATGTTTCTATGTTTCTATTTCTCCTTCATTAAATATATATTTCCCATATTGTGAATAATTTACTTTTGTAATGCACTGTAAACCTTCTGCATATTCCATGTGATCAAAAGCAATAATATTTATATAATGTGGAGTGAATTCCAAGTATTTTTTGTTTTAAATTTAATTATTGAACAAAATCCCCATTAGGCTTAACAAGTTCAGGAGCCAACATTTATCCACCAATACATTTATTAGAGAGTTCCCTCGAGGAGGTAGAAGCATTTAATGTATACAGTGACATTTGTTGGTTGCATTGGAGTTCCAAGTCAAAGATTCTAGACTGGTTTAAAGTGATGAACTCATTAATCACCGATAGACGTGGGGTTTTGGCAAGTCGTACAATTGACTTCCTAGGTTTCTAATCAGAACATATTCAGAGGGGATTAATAGTCACACAGTACAAGTGCACGTACGATTTGAGAACAGGCACTTGCCGCAACCGAAGCAATCCCTGATGATTTCTTAAAGGTTAAGCCACTTTGCTAATGAAACTCCATGTTTTTGCAGTAACAGTGTAGCGTTCGGTGGAGTCTAAATCCAAGCTTCCGTACAAGTGTCTCTGGTCTTTCTTAACATTCGGGGACAGTCTCTTGTTTTTAAAGCAAGGTATTGCAGAGTCGCTATGAAAGATTTTTAGAGGGACTTTTATGTTGGTGCCTGTGGTCCTAAAAAAACTTAGATAAAACTGTACAAAAAAATAAATAAATAGATAATAGAATGTGTCGGCAGATACGAAGCATTCGGCCCATTTAGTCTGCCCAATTTTCTGAATTGTTTCATTAGTCCCTGACCTTATCTTAAATCCACAATAGACATATGCCTATCCAATACATGCATAAACTCATTCACTTCCTCTAGAAGGCTATTCCATACATCCACTACCTTCCTCGTAAACTAATACTTCCTGATATTACTTTGAAACCTGTGCCCCTCTAATTTTAGACTATGTTCTCTAGTCGTCATAGTTTTTCTTCTTTTAAATATACTCTTCTCCATTACTGTGTTGATTCCCTTTATGTATTTAAATGTTTCTATCATATCCCCCCGGTTACGTCTTTCCTCCAAGCTATACATGTTAAGATGCTTTAACCTTTCCTGGTAATTTTTATCCTGCAGCCCATGAACCAAGTAGCTCTTCTCTGAACTCTCTCCAAATTATCAATATCCTTCTGGAGATACGGTCTCCAGTACTGTGTACAATACTCTAAGTGAGGTCTTACCAGTGCTCTGTACAATACTCCAAGTGAGGTCTCACTAGCGCTCTGTACAATACTCCAAGTGAGGTCTCACCAGCGCTCTGTACAATACTCCAAGTGAGGTCTCACCAGCGCTCTGTACAATACTCCAAGTGAGGTCTCACCAGTGCTCTGTCCTATACTCCAAGTGAGGTCTCACCAGTGCTCTGTACAATACTCCAAGTGAGGTCTCACCAGCGCTCTGTACAATACTCCAAGTGAGGTCTCACCAGTGCTCTGTATAATACTCCAAGTGAGGTCTCGCCAGCGCTCTGTACAATACTCCAAGTGAGGTCTCACCAGTGCTCTGTATAATACAAGTGAGGTCTCACCAGTGCTCTGTGTACAATACTCCAAGTGAGGTCTCACCAGCGCTCTGTATAATACTTCAAGTGAGGTCTCACCAGTGCTCTGTGTACAATACTCCAAGTGAGGTCTCACCAGCGCTCTGTATAATACTCCAAGTGAGGTCTCACCAGTGCTCTGTGTACAATACTCCAAGTGAGGTCTCACCAGCGCTCTGTACAATGGCATGACACTCTGCCATGGACACTAGTGTCCGCTTGCCTAACTCTGCCTCAATCTGCAAGCTGGAGATAATAAAGACAATACCACTGAGCCCCCGAGAGAAATGTAATGGATTATTTGGAAATGAAATATAAATCCACCAGCAAATTACTCTGCAAATCCCAATAAAGAATTCAAAAAAACTAATATCATACAAGAATCTCTGTAATGAATCATAATTAGTCACAAATGCATCTTTGTGTTGAAGTGCTGACACTGACTCACTTATTTCATCAGAGAAGACACTCTCTAGATCTCGGGCACAAATTAATTCAGCATGTCCACAAATCAGCATGAATATAGAAATGTCATTAATCTTTAACTCACAAATTGCCTGGACGGAAGGCCACGTTGTTCCAATTGTACAGATCTCCTGGAATTAAACATACAAATCCAGAATATTTGGATGATCTGTGAAGACATTCCACCCTACCTGTAGGCCCTGCCCTGATATTCCACTCAAACATTGGTCAAAAATGGGAAATGTTGTTGTAGGCTTTCCAAACTCTATCTAAATCCCATCAGAAACCTCCCCAAAAAGAAATAACCCATGCATAGCCTATCTTCAATTAGTATGTGGGCACTGGATTAAAGTATAAAAGTTGTGACTTTACCACTGTACAAGAATAATGATATAACTGCTTAGTTCTGATATCACTACCTTAGAATTCTAATGATCACAGTCTAGTTCTGATATCACTACCTTAGAATTCTAATGATCACAGTCTAGTTATGACATCACTGCTGTACAATTCTAATGATCACAGTCTAGTTCTGACATCACTGCTGTACAATTCTAATGATCACAGTCTAGTTCTGACATCACTGCTGTACAATTCTAATGATCACAGTCTAGTTCTGACATCACTGCTGTACAATTCTAATGATCACAGTCTAGTTCTGACATCACTGCTGTACAATTCTAATGATCACAGTCTAGTTCTGACATCACTGCTGTACAATTCTAATGATCACAGTCTAGTTCTGACATCACTGCTGTACAATTCTAATGATCACAGTCTAGTTCTGACATCACTGCTGTACAATTCTAATGATCACAGTCTAGTTCTGACATCACTGCTGTACAATTCTAATGATCACAGTCTAGTTCTGACATCACTGCTGTACAATTCTAATGATCACAGTCTAGTTCTGACATCACTGCTGTACAATTCTAATGATCACAGTCTAGTTCTGACATCACTGCTGTACAATTCTAATGATCACAGTCTAGTTCTGACATCACTGCTGTACAATTCTAATGATCACAGTCTAGTTCTGACATCACTGCTGTACAATTCTAATGATCACAGTCTAGTTCTGACATCACTGCTGTACAATTCTAATGATCACAGTCTAGTTCTGACATCACTGCTGTACAATTCTAATGATCACAGTCTAGTTCTGACATCACTGCTGTACAATTCTAATGATAATAGTCTAGTTCTGACATCACTGCTGTACAATTCTAATGATCACAGTCTAGTTCTGACATCACTGCTGTACAATTCTAATGATCACAGTCTAGTTCTGACATCACTGCTGTACAATTCTAATGATCACAGTCTAGTTCTGACATCACTGCTGTACAATTCTAATGATCACAGTCTAGTTCTGACATCACTGCTGTACAATTCTAATGATCACAGTCTAGTTCTGACATCACTGCTGTACAATTCTAATGATCACAGTCTAGTTCTGACATCACTGCTGTACAATTCTAATGATAATAGTCTAGTTCTGACATCACTGCTGTACAATTCTAATGATAACAGTCTAGTTCTAACTTTGCTACTATATAATTCTAATGATGTCATAGTCTAGCTGTGACATCACTACTGTGCAATTTAAATAAAATCACAGGCTATGTTTGGTAGTAATAATACAAGGAAATTATTATAATACATTCCACTTTCTTGTGTTTTACTGTGCGTAGGTCTGTCTAACTAATAAGTAAAATAATAGTAAAGTAAACATTGCATTTGCCTGCTAATGTTGTACTTTATCATTTTTTGGGGTGTTTATTTATTTTTTTCTTCACACTTCTCCTACATGTGTCAGACACCTCATAGTGCAAAACTGTCCAATACAGCCTGTCCGTAATGAGCACAATGCAGAATATTAATGATAATCCTGGTGGAAAGCTTCCAAGCTGTTGAAACTGATTATCATTACATTCTGTATCATTTGCATAATGTGGTCCACAATGCATTGCAGCATGTTTTACTTTTCCGACACATCCTTTCTGAATTGGTTACTTGGATCACTGTGATAAGTGAAACATAAATAGACAATGGTTTTTGGCTGAATCTCCTCAGCTAAAACAAACATGATTTGTTTTGTCTTGGATCGGGGCTGTTTTTGCTTGCCCTAAAATTAAAAAAATAACAGAATATTTGGCTCCCCAAAAAATAGTACTTTCATAAGTTTACACAGTTCAATTTCAAATAATATTACTGACAGAATAATGTCATTTTCATCACAGTCATAGTACATTTAGCTGTAAAGTAAAGAAATTACTCACATGCTCACACCTGTTTGGGAAGCATCATTTTATACATTTATATTATTTGAGCCTGTGACTAGCTTAGCGCACCGACATTTTTCTTTTCCCTCAAGAAATTACTGTTTTTCAGTGGGGTCAGACATCTTGTATTGTATCACACCTTCAACAAAGACAATTGCTGTTTAAAAATGCAAACTGCAGTGCAGCCAGTCAGAATCCAGGATTTCCTCGGATGAGTTGACTTTTCCCACTCAAGGGTGCTAAAGGAAAGCATGATGCAGTGTTCCCCTTGTGCCCAAAGCACAATTACTGAAATATTTTTACTCCATGTTATTAAAAACAAAAAGCTGAACAGATTTTAAAAAGGATCAACATGAGCAAAGCAAATGTAAAAAATATTTTATGATGGTGATTGGTCCAGTTTAAAAAGTGGTAAACTATAAGATGGTCTTATTTTCTCAAGGAACCTTTACGTTCTTCCATGGGAAAGGGTACTTCATTGCAATCTCCGGTGACAGGCATCTCAAGCAGTCATTATTCAACATGTTCTACTTTTTATTCTTTAAACACATTTGAGCAAACGTAAGAAATACATCTATATAGAAAGGCCAAAGGCGAGATAATAGGAGTTTCAGTGTTCCCTTTTGTAAATGAAAAGGAAAAATAAGTTACAGGTTGAACGTCCCAATTATTCGCCAAGACTGCAATTTAAGTTTTACCGTGAGAAGAGACTCACCTTTTGTTCGTGTGAATCCAGTACATTATACAGTTATATGGGGTCACCCTTTTGGGATTATTATCCACTGTATATATTTATCTTTCCACATTAGACGGGTATTTTCTAATTTTTCTAATTCAATATAATAAAGATAATGTAATTTGTATTTTCGTGAACCTGCTAATTGTACTATTATATTTGTTGGTGATCTGTACTCTTATATTTATTAAATTGTTTTATTCCTAATATTTTCCTATTCTGTGATATTTTGGGCCTTAGTCATCCCAAAGAACAAGGCAGCACCTATATATATATATATATATATATATATATATATATATATATATATATATAGCTACACATGCATATATTTCCAGATAACTATAGATGTGTGATGTCATCACGTCACATGACAGTGAGCATTCCGAGGGCAGCCAAATATATTCATATGTTATATTGTTGAAATTTAAATTGGACGCTTCGACTTACTCTGTATATTCCACCAACATAAATTGAATTACCGTATTGTGATACAGGATAGCTTTGGGTTGAGGTTGAGTAATAGAGCCAGGCCACCCAGAGCTGCACACAGTCAGGTGCTCTAGTGCCGTTAATTGTCTGATACGGGGATTTAGACATATTTATAGGTTTCCGGACCAAAGGAGGATATACATTGTTACATTATTTTTGGCCTCCTTTTGTATCAAAAGCAGAAGGTAGAAGGGTTGACCTTGATGGACTTAGGTATTCTTTAAACCTAAATTACTATGTTACCATATATTGTTGTCCTATGAGTAGCGTATCTTGTCCACCATTACAAATGTCATCAAAATGCATGTTACCTCTGTTTCACGGAGTCAGTTATGAGATAGAGTAGCTGGAGGTAGGAAAGTTGTTTTTTTTTTGTGCAATCAAAAGAGAGCCAACCAAGGGGTGTGAAAGCCCCTTTAATTCAAGTCTAATTGGCATATTCCACACCAGTGTTTATACATGTTCAGTCAGTTAGTTAAACATTAATCATATAAGTTATATATCACTCTGGTGAGGTTTTATGGAATTAGGTCATTTTATCAAATCATGCTGACTCCATGTGCTCTGACCACAGGATTTTATTACTTTGTTATTATGCTATTTTATTAGAGTTCCATGTCCACGGATTAGGCTAGTCTAATTATTGCTGATCAATGTATTTTCCTAAATGTATCTTCATATAAGCCATTAGTCATTATTAGAATTTTTATGGTTTTATCTTATTTAATCTAGTCAAGCTATTCCTATAATCCAATCAGCACTTCCAGCAAAGGTTAGAAGAAATCATTTTATTATTTTCACCCGAATTGGATTATTTTAAGTTATTTATGTTTGATTTCTTGTGCTCAGTTCAGTTAGATCCTGGCGTTGACCCATAAGGATCACTTGCCTTGTGCTTTGATTCTCCTCCCTTAAAATGACAGAAGCACTAAATTCATGTAGGGTCAGAACTAGACTAGAGAACTTTTCTCTTTTGTATTTTTTGTAATATGTTGTCATTTATGTGGACATACTTGCCAACATCCAGGGTCCCCTGCCACAGGGGGATTGTAGCTAAAAATAGGCGGAGCTGAATTATGTCAGATGATGTCACACAGCATTGCGGATCCTGAGAGATCACAGATAATTAGTTTAAATGTAATGCTGCCTGCGCAGATCCAGGACGGTTGCCAACTGTGTGTGACCCTCCTCGTGTATTTTTTTTGTTTCTTATATCAATTTGTTTAGACACAAGCCTGGGGTGTTGCATATATTATTTTTTTTATCTATAAATATGCTAATAGAGCCATTTAGGACACTAGGCTGCAACCAGAGCCTTGATAACTATAAACCAGTAGGAATACTGACACAACGTCAAAAATAAATTCCTTGGTAACCAATCAATACAATAGCAGGTTTTATAATTGCAAGCTACTCGTACAAGTATCATATTAAATGTAGATACAATTATAAATATTTTATCTCAAGTTGTACCAGTTAATAAAGGGAATCCTCTGTAACACATTTTTTTAAGCGTCCCTCACACATCAAGAGTTTGAGCGACTCTTTGAAAGTTTCCATCAATCATTTCATTGTAGTAGTGTTGTAAATAGAGTCTTACAGTTCATAATAATAGTCTGATTCAGTCCAGTTACTTGTTTGAAGATTACTATTCGCAGCTGATATATATATTGTCAGTGTTGGCTTTCTACATAAAAGAGACGCTAGAGATGATGATATGGAAGAGAGAAATGTCATCAGGCTGTAGACCGGGCCAAGAGGCGTTTGGGTAGAGAAACACATCTGTTTTATGAATTCATCTGCTCAGTACGACAGAAGGTGCAATATCTCATGGACTTCTCCAACAGATGCTCCATTGTTAGTGCACCATAGGCTTTTATGGTATACGTAATAAACTGGAGCTTGTTCCAGGAAAATATTGTTTTTCTAACAAGGATATTTGTACAGGTCGAGTTATTAACTATATAAGTTTGAAAACTGATACCATATTGAAATTGTAAACTCCTGTTCCCAAGAAAACAACTTTTTTCAAAGTGGGATACATTTAATTTCCTGTTCACCGCGGCAGTTTGGTTATTTCCATTCCACGCACCTTGATCCGATTTACATGGAAGGATGGTGGAATATTCTGTCATTTTAAAGGTCTCATGAGGTGAAAACTCGATGGCAGGTCGACAAAAAGCCTGTAAAGTAGAGTAAGTGTCCATACACCAGGATCTGTGGCAAAGTCGGTAAAGGCCTTTGGAACACTACTGAATTTTCTGGCATGAATAAAAAAGTGAAAAAATTGGACTTTGGTTATGTTGGTGGGGTGACACAAAAATGTTTACGCATTTCATGTCCGAAGCCAACACGTACTCGTGAGTAATGAGTTACAAGTAAGCATAACTGGAGAGCTGAGTCCACTTTTTTCACTTTGCTTTGGAATATTCCTGTGGCATGTTCGTACCACGGAGGCTCAGAGCACCTGGATTCACTTTGATGTTGGTCTACGTTACCATCATCTTCTTCAACACTTTTTGAAGCCCAATAAAGCCTTTCAGTTACTATTGTCTGTCAAGTGTCAAGTGTCCACCATGAACAATGATGGTGCCTACTTGTGCTGGGAAGTGTGTGGCACCAAGAGACAATATGTGATTTTCTACCAGAAACAAGAGAAAAACATACCAATTAAGATAGATACACAATAAATTAATTAAGAATATCAGTGTATGTCAAGCAGGTATTATCCCCAGATTCCTACTAAACAGAGGGACATATCTCCAAACACAATTAGTCACACACCCAGGAAGACACTTTTTATGTGGGCTCTAGAATTAAAACTGGATGTGGAGGCCCATGGTTCAACTTCATCAGCCCACCACCCCATTATCATCCAAGATAGATAGAAATAGACAATCAAGGCACATCTGCTGACAAATAAGGTACCGTGATAGACAGACACACAAGACAATTGGACAGGCAGACAAGACACAGAGACAGACTGGCCCAGTCTCAGCTGGCCTTGTATCGCCACCTTCTCTACTTCATATCCAGAAATGCAGAGGGGAGAGTAAGCCCATGAAAGGGGAGACAGCAAGGGATGGTCCTCTCATGCATATGCATGTGTATGGGGTCTACGTGACCAGAATACAGAGCATACCTGACCCCAGGTCACCTACTAATTCCAACCAGAACCTCATCTAAGAAAAATGGCTGCCTACCCGATGCTATGGGGAATTTAGTTGTGTAAAAGTGCAGCCCCAGTCCATTGAGTATGGGAGAGCTGGGGCAATTACCCCTTTACCCCCTTGTCAACCCTCCTGCCAAATCAGCCTAATGCCCACAAATAATTAAAGACATGCAACATATCAATTGGAGCTCTTCTCATCTTAAAGTGAAACAGCCAGATCAGAACTTAATTACAAGAGCTATAGTGTGTAGACAAACATATCTACTAAACATAGTCAAAATCTTAGTTTTTTTAAGTTATATGACATAGAAGCAAATTATATGATAGAACGTGTACTTAAATACAGGATAGTAAACACAGCACCTGGATTATAAAGAGTTGGTCAAAGCTATAGCGAAATAAGATCACCTAAAAGTCTTGCACTAAATCTACAAACAGTGAGATGTACAATGAGAAATATAAGACTGGAATTTGCTGGCCCTAACAAATTAGTAAGCCACCGGGGAGGGTTTCACAGTTGTTTTGAAGGTCTTCAGACTTCATAACAATGATCTACCAGTTGTTGGACCCTGAGCAACAAAATCAGTAAGGCATTAGAATAAATTAACTGAACTATATTCTCACATTCTGCTTGCAAACTCCAGGAATGCATAGATTCTTAATATTTTTCTTTTTTTTTAGTTTCAAAATTCAACACTATCATTTGGGATTTTAATTTAAAAACAAATCTGCAATATTGCATTATTATTGTTGTTCAGAGAGATTTCTGGGGGGAAAAAAGATTATATTTTGTTTCCCATGCTAGTCTTTTCAATTACCTCTGCCAAGGTTGTTGGAACAGCTATTTAACTAACTATCAATTTGTCAACCACAGCTACACAGCTATCAATAATTTCTGCTAAACAAACATTAGTGATGCCAACTATGATAATAAGCCTCCCTCCTGTGTTAAAACAAAATACAATGTGAAAAAAAATAACCTTGGAGCACAGAGAAGAATCCAAATAGAAATAAAAACATAAACTAGACACAAATATTTATTAAAGTGGCCAGAAATATTACATAGATAACTGTACTCGAAATATATGCTGTGTTTTATTTAATATAGTATCTATTTTAGCAGAAAATAGGTAAATTTAACAACTATTCTAACATATTGTACTTCTTTTTTTTATTTATAATTGTATTGTCTCTATTCTGAGGTTTCTTATGGACTATATATACATTTATATTCACATACTGTATATGGATAATTATAGACACATTCTTGGCAATCTTAGCAGTACTCATTATAGGATTCACAATTATTTGGATACTGTCTAGTTAAGTGTCAGAGGTATAAAGATCTTGTTATATGATGCTTGTTAGAAAACTCACAATCTACAGAGCTGCACACCGCAGCCAAGTGCTAATGATAGTGAAGGACTGAATACTAGAAATTGGCATAGATTATTTTCAGGTCACAAATTAATGAACTTTTTGAGTAGCATTGAGTTGAATTCACCAAATTCTGCCAAGCTGTAACGAATACCAGTCTTCTGGGCATTCGCGTTTTAGAGTTTAGAGCACTTATTTCAGCTACTTATGTGCACTCTCCTGGCACTAAAATGAACATATTATGGATAACTGCGTGCTCCCTTCCTCTGGATCTTACTTCAGATTGTGGCACTAATGCTAGTTACTCTGTATTGTTTACCAAAAGCCTGTGGCTTTTGTAGTGCTTGTTCCCACCAAGTTATAGGCCAGATTGTTGAAAAATGCCACCTGTTCTTCTACAATGAAAAATAAATTCATATTGATCAATTTAGCAGTCATGTTGAAGGAAGCAGAAACAAACTCAGGTAATTAAATGGTATTCACTGATGGCAGGATAATGCTCCCTGCCACAAAGCAAAAATGGTTCAGGAATGGTTTGAGGAACAGAACAACGAGTTCAAGGTGTTGACTTGGCCTCCAAATTCCCCAGATCTCAATCCAATCGAGCATCTGTGGGATGTGCTGGACAAACAAGTCTGATCCATGGAGGCCTCACCTCGCAACTTACAGGACTTAAAGGATCTGCTGCTAACGTCTTGGTGCCAGTTACCCCAGCACACCTTCAGAGGTCTAGTGGAGTCCATGCCTCGACGGGTCAGGGCTGTTTTGGTGGCAAAAGGGGAGCCACACAATATTAGGCAGGTGATCATAATGTTATGGCTGATCGGTCTATACACATGTAGGTATACTAGTGGTTACTAAATACATACATTAAATGTTTATATATCCTAATTCCAAAATTAGCACAGACAAAAATTGTAAAATCTCTACTAGGCAGTTATTCATTGTGCTTATAAATTATACCACTCCCTGACTGTACGTACATGCTACACATTTTCCTTCTAAATTGCTGTTGATGTCTTGATGATGAAGACAAAAAAACTGGGCCATGGATCATAATTTATAGCCAGATCAAAGTCAAGGGTAAATCAATGTTACTTTATTAGACTCGCTCTGTCTCCATAATCATATATCAGGCATCGCGCGACCCTAAGGAAACAAATTAATGACTGACCACTGCATGTGAAATACGCGGAAATCAATGGTTCTGTTTACTATCGCAGTGTATATTACGGTAAGTGAATTGTACGCTACTTTTATTTCGTAGAGTCAATGCTCCTTTACATTCTGACATCCAACCATAAAACAACACAGTAAACAAGTTAAAACGCAGGTGTTCTCCTTTCTCTTTCTTTTGTTTTCCATGAAGGCACAGAAACATGTGTATGGTTTGGGGTTCAGGCCCAACTGACCTTGATCTCCTCTTGTCCCACTGCATAAGAGTTTTGGTATCCCCCCATGTATGGCCATTCCATCAAGGTGATACATCTTTAGGTGACTTTAGTCCCAAAAGTTCACAGGTAGTATGTCCTGCCGGAGTAGTGTCTAGTGATGAATGAACACCAGGAACTCTTGGGTTTTTTTTTTTACTCTTCTTCTACATATTGAGGAAGAGCTATGGATGGCAACAATGTATGGGTCAAATGGTTCTTATCTGCCAACACCTATCGGGTCCCATTCCATGGCATAAGATATCACTATCTTTTTACCTTGGATTTTTCCATTGCGATCTATAGCATTCAGTAACATAGATACACATTCTCAGATCATTGATTAGACCCCATTATGTTCCAATCTTTTATGTAACATAGTAGGGGTCTTTGAAACGTATAAATGCTGCCCCCTCACATAGCCACATTATTTGCCATTAGTAAATTTAGGACAATGGGATTTCTACAGTGCTACAAATAGGCAAACATTATTTAGATTATTTTGAATTCCCACTTTTGGAAATGCTATAATTTAAAAAAATGTATCTAACCCATTGGCTACATTTAAACATCCTGTGTGTCCTCTCTACCTTCTTTCTATCAAGGTGCATATATGTAGATGTTACAACATTTCAGATAGTTTTTATTAGTTCCCCCATGTATAATTTAAGCTCTATAAATTATTGAGGTCGTTTTGTAGCCAGGGTTTTACCACAAGGCATATTCACTAAACAGCGAACTGTGTACAACTGACAGGCAAATTGCAGACATCAATCAAGTGAAATTAATACAGTGAAAAAGCACTTTGTCTCAAAAAGACCTACTCATTAAATGTTGAGTTTAGACCATGTGTGATGGTAGATGGACTGTATCAATGGGAAGGATGATGAACCAAAGTTGTAAACGGGAGACCGATAGACTGTTCCCCACTTTCAGAACCTGATTTGACATTTATAAATAAGCCACTATATTTCCAGTGACATATATTCTGACTGCTGCTGCAGTGATTTTATTTGAGTTTTTGGTATAAATGTGTACGTGAGATACATTAGCTCATTAACTATGCTGAAAGGTTGATCTGTTGATTTGCACATATTGCAGTTAGTCAACCTAATTAACATGAGAAGGTGCCTGACGCTGATGACACTAAATTGAGAATATGTAACGAAACCATATCGTTTAACAGATACATAACACGAGGATTTGATCTATTAATTAACCTGGCAAAGTGTCTGACACTGATTTTACCCAACGCATTTAGAAGTTGTTAAGAAGAAATATTATTTTTGATAGATTAAAAAAAAAAGGTAAAATAATTATTTGAGTCTGTGACGAGCTTGGCATGCCAGCTCACAATAATGCTTCGGATAATCACTTGTATCAATTTTCAGTTCTCGGAGCAGGAAGTCACCCAAATCTTCAACAGCATACACAAAAGAGACATACATGCCAGCACTCAATGTGTGGTGGAATTTTATTGTCGTACGTTTTGACTCTCACAAGGCGCCGGATACCGATATTTTTCTCTTCCCTGTTTGCACTTTGTTGGTGTTGTTGGCTCCTCTTTGTGTGGTTGAAGCTTGCTGTACAAGGGTCAGTTGGGAGAAGAATTAATTGCACCTCCTCCAAAGCATTAAAAAGGTTTTAGTAGCAGTATAGACCACTTTGTGTGCCCATAGTAGGGGAGGTTAGGTTCTCACCTTGTTGAGAGTGTGCCTTGATGTAGCAGGTGAGCCTTAGCATGCTTTGGCCAATTCACGTAACCAAAGACTATTGTTTATATTATGTTTACACTATTTTTGGCAGTTTTGTTGGGGTGAGAATCCCCAGCGGGTTTTTTTGCATACTCAATATAAAATACGAATGTTTCACACATTAAAGAAATTATTCAATGTAACTAAATATATATATATATATATATATATATATATAATGGAACATGTTTATATTTACTTTCAATCTCCAAGCAGGGAGCTGCCATTAGCTTACGCTCATCTGTACCTTGATTGGTCTGTGACCATGTTTTGCATTCGAGCTGCGTTATTATTGGCTGGAATCTCACAAAAGCCAATCAGAATACAGCAGTTTTTTTTCTATGTACCTCTACATCCCTTACACCTTTTATCCTTTCTCACAAAAGCAACTCCACTCAAAATGAAAAAAATGGTAACCCCCATATATTTTACATGAACATTTGATCATCTATCTATCTATCTATCTATAAAAATGTGTCCGGATACTTTGCCCCCGGAATTGGCATGTTAGCTATTTTCCTTTAGTAAACTCAGTATTAGCTTTTTGCTGAGAACATATGATCTGTTAGGTATGCATTGTTAAATGTTTCCTTTTTCCAGAATGATGATACTATTCCCCTTATGTTCCTTTAGGTAGATAGAGGTCTTGCACACCCTGTTAGCAGCACCGATGATTAGGCTCTCCTCTGGCTTTATACCTGTACTGTGCAGTTCCCTGCCTCCTATTCAGGTCTGCAGCAATGGACAGTTTTGGCCATTCACTAAAAGGTTTGTTCCAGGTCAGATGAGGCGACATTTCATCTCACCAATTTAGATATACATTGTGCACAGACAAACATGGGGGGTTTCTAATTAAAAGAAGAAAAACTACCAAAACTAGAGGACATTGTCTTAAATTAGAGGGGCAACGATTTAAAAGTAATATCAGGAAGTATTACTTTACTGAGAGGGTAGTGGATGTATGGAATAGCCTTCCAGCAGAAGTGGTAGAGGTAAACACAGTCAAGGATTTTAAGCATGCGTGGGATAGACACAAGGCTATCCTAGCTATAAGACCAGGGGGACTAATAAAAGTACTCCAAAAAAATTGGGCAGACTAGATGGACCGAATGGTTCTTATCTGCTGACACATTCTATGTTTCTATGTTTCTATGTTTCTATGTTTCTCTTCTAAGCAAACAAGTTTGTCCCTGCCTAATGTATAGCTAAATTGGCTAAAAAACTCACCATTTAGTGACCAGCCCCCAGTGAGCTGGGATCTTCCTGGATCTCATGATGTATGTATAATAGTAAGCTCTGGTCCATAGATATCCTGTAGCCACACTTGCCTCTCTGGAGCCAGTTCCCAAAGATAGCATGGGGCCTCTTGCTCCACATACTGCTGGACTGACACCAAGACCTGTGAATTGAATACCACCCCTCTCATTCCTCTTGTGTTTTGAAATGTTATCAGCCTTCATGACACTCACAATGTGAATCAGCCTGGTATGGAGTGGCAAGATCACTACCTCCTGACATCTAAGAGCACCATCAAAACCTCGGTGGTTGGAACCCTGGTAGTGGCAGAGAAGTGGTCAAGTGAAAGGCCACAGAACATGTGGTAGACAGATGTCAAGATGACTGTAAGGAAGTAGTAGAGAAGGGAACACAACCCAATTACAAATGTATTACAGAATTCCAGGGAAATCACTCTGGAACAAGGACATGTAGCAGTAATTGCATGCATGCTCCATGGGATACAATGATAAAACATGTTCTCTTGGTTACCCATGGATGAGCCGGTGCACACACATCTCAGAGCCCTAATAAAGATTAAAGGGACAGTGTCAGTGAAGACAGATACGGCTGTGAGATGGGTGATTATAACCAATACAGTTGTCAGGTTGTCCTGCCTTTCTGTATTCAATTCATTAATTGTGAAGGCATGCATAATATCTGTAAGGATGATTTTTTTTTTACTTGTGGTAGTTACCAGATTAATATTTTTTTTCCGCTTGAATATCTAAAAAGGCATCCAAATGGTTCAATAACAAAGCAATTGACCAATGAACTAAGGTCCTGCAGTGAAAAATAAGAGTACACATAAGAATAGATTATTAGTAGTAATTCATAAGACAATGGTATTTTAATACTTTTACATTCATTCATACTAATAGATAATTATGTCATTTCTGATGCCACACAGTTTTTAACATTGCCACAGACACTAGGGGCCTTGTACATCCCTGGTCCTAAAGATAATCCTTGCTATAATATCAACTTCCAGGTTAAAGTTTTTTTTTTTAAATGTGACGCTAACCGGTCCCAATACACAAGCAGAACTAACACACAGATTTGGACGGTTATAACCTCTATTGTTTTAGGGGGTTGTTTGCTCCTAATTCCAGCACCCAAAGAGTTACAGAAATGTTCCCCTCTATCTCTCCAATTAAATTTCCTATATGCCTTTTTCTACTGGCATCTACTTACATTTCGTATCAATTTTCTTCTAAAGTTTCCTATTTAATCTTGATACGACCTACATCCCACCAACTTTACTGAGATTAATTTAAATGTCACGAAAGGCATTTACACTTTCAGTATCCTGTGTTTAATTAGTTAGAGAGAAAGAGAAAAAAATAATTTGACACATAAACCTTAATACTTTGATCTCATACTTTTTCACAATCTATTAGACTCTGTCGGGGAGTGAAAGATGGAAAAAAAGACAGACTCGGTCTTGCGTTTTGGAAAATCAGAGCTGTTTAGTCAGCACTGTAGTCTATGAACCAAATCCGCACTCTATAAAGATTATTGATTATGAATCATTACCTTCATGCTGGAGAATGCATTTACATCAGAAGAGAGTAACTTTTCCCATGTTTAGAAGACTTCATTTCGTTGAAGCCGAGATTGGAGCATGTGATGTATTAGGCCGCTAGATGTGTATTGAAACCGCTTGGCTTTAGAAAAACGTTCCCTAATTAAATGGGTTTCAGATGTTCTGATGCAAAGGAATCTAAGAATTGCATTCAATTATGCAAATAATGAATTTAGATGTTGTGCCCTTCAAAGAAAGCACTAATTTTGCATCTTCAAAAGCAATATCAAGTAACTTCCATACATCTGAGATGGATGTGGTTACTTCTATAGATAAGCTGAAGCGACAACAAAAGAATTGTATTTTTTTTTTCTTCTTCTTCTCCCCCATCGTTACTATTTGCCATTGACTGATTTGCATTTCATTAAAATCTCTGCCGGTTTGAAAATTCCTTTTACATCTTCACAGCTGTACCGAAAGGAAATGCTCAGTGAAGGGAATCATGTGAAGACAACATCACAGATTTTTAGTCGCACGTTGAAGACCAATCCCTATGAATATCTGCCATTCTCGGTATTGGAAGGCTGAGAATACAAAACATAATAATAATAATAATAATAATGATAAAAAAAAAACGTTGTTTGCCTTCTCTTGTTCGTACGTGTTGATATTATCAGAGAATAGGTTTCACACTTACCAATATTCAGATAGCATTGGACTGGGGGAGCAAGACAAGGAATCCATAATACATGAGCTAGACATGATATGTTGCAAACTGAGATATAAGAATAGCTCAGGTTCGTTCTCCAAAAGGACGGACAAGGTTTTTTGTTTTTTTGATCACTGGACATTATAAAATGTTGTTGTCCTGTCACTATTGTCTTTAAAAATGTTTTGTATTTGAGATGTAAGAATGTTAAAGTTCTGATGGCACAAAATCCAGTCCCCAAAGTCCCAAAACAGTCCAGGGATTTCAGATTTTGATACTGCCAGCAAAACCAGTTCGATAAGCCACTTGGTCATTCCAAAAGAGTGACTAGTGCAAATTAATAAGCAACATGGCCATATTTGGTGGTATCCTGAAAACCTGGCCTTTGGGGACTCAAGGAGTGGTTTTGGTAACACTGTTGTTACCGAGTTTTTTTCCTCTGATAGGGATGCTTTGTTTTTGTGGGTCTCAGTAACAGTGCTAGAAAGATGGTCTTATTGGTTGAAGTAAAACGTTTGTTTAAGACATTGCTACCCATCTTTTGAATGAAGGGAGCAGTATACCACATGGAAGCTTAAGGGGGCAGATATTATTAAATCTCAGATATAATGCAATATAACCTCACACAGGATAGGAGCTGCATCAAAAATCCCTTGAGGTCCACATCTGGATGGCAGACCAACCATTGAACATCAATGAGTGCATCAAGAGATGTATCGAAATAAGTGGACTGTTGTGGAGGAAGGGAGATTTTAAGTGCTAAAGGCTAAGTACTCTTTTCAGAAAGATGCTTGGGATATATTCTGCAGGTGAGTGAATGAAGAAGAAATACTAGTTAATTAAACCATCCAAAAGTGTCTGTCTGTAATCTGCAAATACTGTGACGTAGCTGTAGATCTTGGCACTCCTTGGAAATCCATCTTCTGTGCAGGCGTCTCTAACACTAGTTTTTCGTCATGTGTGCAATGTGCAGTGGGAAGTTTTTTGGTGACCACATGAGCACCTCATACTGAGCTAGTGTTATGAGGGTCAGTTTGATCTTTACTGTGTTGGTCGGAGGGAGCATTCAGTTAAAGAGACCCAGCCATGGTAAAATAGCTGTCTGATCACGAGCTACATTTCTCTACTTCTAACGTAGATGAACCAACTCTTGTCTATGTCATATTTGAAAAGTTGGAAGTTCTGGAGTTCATTATTGCAGCTCTTTGTGCGAACGCCATCGGCAGTACTAATGTAGTACTTTATGTAATAAAGTGCCCAAAAATTATACATTTCATTATAGTCAAAATAGTGGGGCAAAAGGGAGAAGTTCAGAAGGAAGGTCAAAGCTTCAAAGTAAAAAAACCAAGGAGATGACCCAAGAGAGTCCAGAAATAATGAAGCAGTTGGTTGCAGACACCAGGGCAGTAGAACAACTGTAATTGTGCATACCCACAATGCTATACAACAACATGCATGATCTCCATAACGCACAAGCAGTAATACCAATAGCACTGCAAACGGAGCATGGATGTGGGTCTACCTCTCAGGGAATCAAGTAGCTGAATAATACATGTCATATTTAGCTTACAATGTTATATTTGAATTGTACCATTAATCTGGTTCTCATTGTTTTGAATAGATCCCATTTTCAGTGCCAACCTCTAAATTTGGAACAAATAATTTGTACGATTCCCTTTTCTCATATATATTTTTTTTTGTTTGGTTACATTTTTGCCTGTGTCGAAGTTTTGGAAGTCAGCTTACAAATCAATTTATTTTGTTCAAGTAAGCAAACTCTATTGGAAACAAATTAGAGCTTGAGGGTCCACTTTGATTCCTTACTTAAAGAGCACATTTTGAAGGCTTTTGGTCTTATTATATATTTTTTATTATTATTTTATTTTCACTCTTCTCGCACAATCAATTTAAACTTGTCTTCGAGGGTTTATCTGATTGGATCAGTGTTATACCTATTCATTCGCTAAGGTTCTAAATTCCGAAGTAATCATTTTTCTATCTTGCTTGAGGGAAATATATTTTTTCCTAATGTAAGATAATAAGAAGCAGGAGAGTACTGAGCACAGTGAAGGGGCCATTCAGCAGATAATTTATGCTAGTTTTGTAACAGATACAAAAATTGTAATACATCTGTGAAACTAAAAAAACTGCAAGTAGCTATTGATTAACAATACCGTCATTTGTTACATGTAAACATAGAACGTGTCAGCATTCAGTACATCTAGTCTGATCAATTTTCTAAATACTTTTATTAGCCCCAGGCCATATCTTATATCTAGGATAGCTTTATACCTATCCCATGCATGCTTAAACTCCTTCACTGTATTAACCTCTACCACTTCTACTGGAAGACTATTCCATGCATCCACTACCCTCTCAGTAATGTAATACTATCATTAGTCCCTGGCCTTATCTTATATCTAGGATAGTCTTATACCTATCCCACGCATGCTTAAACTCCTTCACTGTATTAACCTCTACCACTTCTACTGGAAGACTATTCCATACATCCACTACCCTCTCAGTAATGTAATACTTTCATTAGTCCCTGACCTTATCTTATATCTAGGATAGCCTTCTACCTATCCCATACATGCTTAAACTCCTTCACTGTATTAACCTCTACCACTTCTACTGGAAGACTATTCCATACATCCACTACCCTCTCAGTAATGTAATACTTTCATTAGTCCCTGACCTTATCTTATATCTAGGATAGCCTTATACCTATCCCATGCATCCTTAAACTTCTTCACTGTATTAACCTCTACCACTTCTACTGGAAGACTATTCCATACATCCACTACCCTCTCAGTAAAGTAATACTTTCATTAGTCCCTGGCCTTATCTTATATCTAGGATAGCCTTATACCTATCCCATGCATGCTTAAACTCCTTCACTGTATTAACCTCTACCACTTCTACTGGAAGACTATTCCATGCATCCACTACCCTCTCAGTAATGTAATACTTTCATTAGTCCCTGGCCTTATCTTATATCTAGGATAGCCTTATACCTATCCCGCGCATGCTTAAACTCCTTCACTGTATTAACCTCTACCACTCCTACTGGAAGACTATTCCATACATCCACTACCCTCTCAGTAAGTAATACTTTCATTAGTCCCTGGCCTTATCTTATATCTAGGATAGCCTTATACCTATCCCACGCATGCTTAAACTCCTTCACTGTATTAACCTCTACCACTTCTACTGGAAGACTAATCCATACATCCACTACCCTCTCAGTAATGTAATACTTTCATTAGTCCCTGGCCTTATCTTATACCTAGGATAGCCTTATACCTATCCCATGCATGCTTCAACTCCTTCACTGTATTAACCTCTACCACTTCTACTGGAAGACTATTCCATGCATCCACTACCCTCTCAGTAATGTAATACTTTCATTAGTCCCTGGCCTTATCTTATATCTAGGATAGCCTTATATCTATCCCATGCATGCTTAAACTCCTTCACTGTATTAACCACTACCACTTCTACTGGAAGACTATTCCATACATCCACTACCCTCTCAGTAATGTAATACTTTCATTAGTCCCTGGCCTTATCTTATATCTAGGATAGCCTTATACCTATCCCACGCATGCTTAAACTCCTTCACTGTATTAACCTCTACCACTTCTACTGGAAGACTATTCCATGCATCCACTACCCTCTCAGTAATGTAATACTTTCATTAGTCCCTGGCCATATCTTATATCTAGGATAGCTTTATACCTATCACATGCATGCTTAAACTCCTTCACTGTATTAACCTCTACCACTTCTACTGGAAGACTATTCCATACATCCACTACCCTCTCAGTAACGTAATACTTTCATTAGCCCCAGGCCATATCTTATATCTAGGATAGCTTTATAGCTATCACATGCATGTTTAACCTCTACCACTTCCACTGGAAGGCTATCCCTATACCCTCAGTAAAGTAATATAATTTATAATTTAAGACTATGTCCTCTTATTGTGGAAGTTTTTCTTCTTTTAAATATACTCTCTTCCTTTACTGTGTTGATTCCCTTTATGTATATAAATGTTTCAATCATATCCCCCCTGTTACGTCTTTCCTCCAAGCTATACATGTTAAGATGCTTTAACCTTTCCTGGTAAGTTTTATCCTTCAACCCATGAACCAGTTCAGTAGCCCTTCTCTGAACTCTCTCCAAAGTATCAATATCCTTCTGGAGATAGGGCCTCTCCCTATACAACCAAGCATATTGCTAATACCTCTCCCTATACAACCAAGCATTCTGCTAATACCTCTCCCTATACAACCAAGCATTCTGCTAATACCTCTCCCTATACAACCAAGCATTCTGCTAATACCTCTCCCTATACAACCAAGCATTCTGCTAATACCTCCCCCTATACAACCAAGCATTCTGATAATACCTCCCCCTATACAACCAAGCATTCTGATAATACCTCTCCCTATACAACCAAGCATTCTGATAATACCTCCCCCTATACAACCAAGCATTCTGATAATACCTCCCACTATACAACCAAGCATTCTGATAATACCTCCCCCTATACAACCAAGCATTCTGATAATACCTCCCCCTATACAACCAAGCATTCTGCTAGCATTTCCTGCTGCTCTAATACATTGCCTACCTATTTTTAAGTCTTCTGAAATTATTACTCCTAAATCCCTTTCCTCAGATGTTGAGGTTAGGACTTCACCAAATATTTAGTTTCGGTCTATAAAGTGTCATTTAAAACTTGGAATTTTTTCACCCAATATGTACCATTTAGGGGTATTTTTTTTATTAAAGCCCATTCACTATAGCATGCGATGTATCACTTTTGAGAATTTTTAGCAAAGTATTTTACAATAATGGAGACCCAACAACCTGAGATGATTTACTATTCCTATAATGGCTCTCATTTTATTGAGCTCATTAAGATCTAAGTCTGACCTGGCCTTGCCAGGAATCCTTCCTGCAACTACAGATGGTGTATTAACCCACTGAGCCCCCTTGCCTGCTAACAGAACACAGATAATTTAGCCTCCCAAAAATATTTGGCTTCCAGCAAATCTGGATGCTGGGAAGCCAAGTGTCAGCACTACAGTGCATGTGCCGTCTGAGACCCCAATTTATACCATGGGCCAGAGTTAGAGCTTTGGAAGTATTTTCACTATAAAAGCCAATATAACCTTTTCATTCGTTCATATCTAGTATTTTAATAAATAATTCCACCGAGAAATGATATGGCTGTAAATCTCTTTGAGCTTGGATTTTATGATATTGCAAAAAAATATATATTAATACATATTTTTTTAAATGTCTATTTTTCAAGGCAAGTTGTAAACACTAATTAAGCTGCCAGAATATTTAGATACAGATAGTTGATGTGCAATGTTATTTATAATCTATTCATGCTCTAATCTTGGCTATGTCAGAGTACATACATATGTGAAAGAGTTAGATTATACAATTCCAGGAATGGTGTTAAAAAAAAAACATTTCTTTAAATAAGAGTGTCAAGTCTGTCAGCAGAATTTCAACACCTGCCTTGCACATTTTTCAAGAAACCTTCCCAATGAGATATTTTAAGGGATTAAAGTATGGAAGTAGATTTAGGAAGAAAAAAGTTATATAATGAATTATCTTTAAGGCATGAAGGAAGTTTGCGAGAGTTGAAACGTTGCCTATGTCTGATACAAAGCTCCACCTTACACGGAGGGCCAGGCATCTGTGTTTTTTGTTTGAGCTGTTAAGATTTCGGTTAGGAGTGCATCCGAATTATTATTTTGAACTACTGATATAATGAATCAGCACCTGCATAAAATGGGATACAATTTATTTTGGAGATACATTTTTTCAAATGTGGCCCAGATTCAAAGCTGCTCCCCCTGTTAAGTACCTCATCCTTCAGATATTCAGTACTGCATGTTATTCCGGTTGGACTAAGGTGGGATACAATGGCAACGGGGACAGCAAAAGTATTGAGGAATTATGGCGTTTGCAAAAAAAAAAGCCGATATTCCCTTAAAAAAAAAAGTCAAGTTAATGTTAGGGAGTAATAGTCCCCCTCAGTCTCTAAGCCCTCCAAACCACCCCCCCTCCCAAAAAAATTCTATCTCCCCCATCTCCCCCTGTAAGAAACCTAAACCATATGGCTCCCTGTGAATGTAACCCTTATCCCCCCCCCCCCCCCCCCCAGAGACAATTAGTGGATAAAAACAAACATGAAATAGACATGCAATTAGTGGCTGATCTAAATGTGTTAAGCTAATTAGCTTTGACTGTGCTTGGGAGAGAAAAGACTTGATGGGAGTTTGTTATCTGCCAAAACAGTCTATGTTTCTATCAAAGGAAGGCATAGAAATACCCAATGATGTAGAATGCCCGCTGCGGCCAAGGAAAACAGATAGAGACGACACATTGTTTACAAATATTTTATTTAAAAAAAAAATCAGCACAAGATAGAGGCAGTTTTAAAAGTTATATTTTAAAAATCGAATGAGAAAGATAATTTAATACGGGGTGAGGGAGTGACGCCTAATGTCTGTGTGCCAGGGAGCATCCAGCGTGCGACTGGGACTCTCAAAGGGCGCCACAAGAAGCAAGAGTGAAGGTAACCATGAACACGGATTCTGAGACCAGAGTGATTCTTTAAGAGATACAATAGCATTAAAACATACCAAGACCAAAAAGCCATATCTTTCAATGAGTGCTTTGTGAAACCTACCAGCATCCAGTGGCAGGCAATTGTATTAGTGTTGTCAAAAGATTTATTCTCTGTGACAAACAATATATTATTTACTGCGTTTGCCATCTGCCGGGCAGCTCATCACCAGCGGAATGGTTGGTATAGAAGTCGTAACTCAGAGTTCCCAGTCAGTAAATTACTTTCTTGTATAGATTGTTCTCAGCAATTTTTTTTTTTTTTTGTGTTCATTGTTCGTGTAGGTTTGTCGAGTGGAATCATGGATTTGTGTTAGTATAGTACATAATATGCTCAAAATATGGCCTAGTTTATCAGACGCATTTGTAACAAAATGTACATTTGACAAAACCTAAACGGATTCACCTAGACATTGCTTATGCTGTGATCAGAGAAAAAAAAAAAAAGATTACAAACAATAATCAATAGTGAGTTAGTAGAATTGCCTCTTATGCATGAATTTAAAGAACAATGTGTTAAAAATGTGTATGTACCGGCTTAATCTCCCTTTGTGCCCTTTGTGATACCTAAAGCAGTTCTGATGTTCATTTGGATAAGTGCAACTCCCTATTGAATAACAGAAGAGATAACTAATATTAACTGATGCAATTAACTAAAGACTGTGAATCTGGCATATCTGTTTGATCTGATCGGACTTGTCTGATAACATTACTTTTTTTTCCCAGATACTCGTTGAATGATGCAATTATCTTATGGTGGAAAATATATCGCACCTTTGCAGGACTGCTGGATCTGTGTAGTTATTTGACACACACTGGGGTAGATGCAAAGGCCCTCATTAATGACTGTATCCGTCTCAGTTACGGGATCTTTATTCTGATTAGAATACCGTGTATTGCTAAGGCAACAATGAGCGGCAAATTAGCGATCGCTAACAAGTAATGGCGCTGTTAACCTTGAACCCAAATGTGTAAAAAAAAAAAATATGCATTTCCCCCACCAACGAAAGTAAAAGAGTCCACCAAATAACAGAGCAGTTAAAATTAAACAACCAATCAGATAGCCACGGAAACAATATAAATGCAAGCCAGTAACAGCCCCTGCTTAGCTCTTAGCCAATCAGGAGTCACAGACATGCCCCCAACACACAAAGATGCACAGGATAATCCCGTAAAATCAGTTACATTATGTGTGTGATTGGAATTTGTTCAAAGACACCCCGTAGGGCTCAGGATAGGGAGGTTTGTTATAGTGAGATAGTTTGTTTAGATTGAGAGCTGACAGAGGACCTATTGGTGAGCATTGATTGTCAGTGGGTTGTTTGGTAAGTGTCTGTGATCATACACATTTCTACATACTGGACAATACTGGGAAATACTGCATTAAGGGAGGAGCATCCAAAGGGTTAATTATATTGGTGCCCAAGGCTGATCCTAAACGGTTGCTATTGCTCTCAGCCCACCCAAAAAAAGATCCATAATTAATGACGGGAATGGTGACCAGCAAAGCGCAACATAAAATCTGCAAGATTGTTAAAAATTGAAGTATTTCGTAAGTTTAACTCCTGGCAAAATAAAAACCCCTGCTTTTAAACGCCACACTCTGCGCACCATACTCTAACAGGATTGGGTGGTGGAGGATATTGCTGTGTGCGATGAGATGGAGAGGGAGCGAATTAGTGTAGTCAATTAAGTCATGATTCATTTATGTTGGTTTTTGTTTCTCCAGAGTATTTAAAAACAAAGAAGGTCTTAAACTAGGTGTTAGTTTGAAGGAAAAAGTAAAACCTTTTAGGATGAATCTTTTATTTTAAAAAAATGGAAAACATGATTTGCCTGTAAGAAAATCAATAGAAATAGTTAATTCTCATCTCTTCGATGCCTGTTAAAAGGATTTTACGCACTAATAAAAAAAGCATGTTTTTTTTACTTAAATACATAGTGCATGAGATTTGTACCGTACTTTCTTATCTCTCTTTTATCTGTCTGTCTCTTTCGATGCGATAGAAATGTAACTGCAGAGAATGAGTTTGTTCGTCATGCACAGGACAGCAGAGTCTTTACTGAATATCGAACTTCACAAGGGCTGCTGGGGAAATATCCAACCACCGACAGCAAAACAAAAGAAGGAAGGAAGGAAGAAAGGAAGGAAGGAAGGAAGGAAGGAAGGAAAGAAGGTTTAGATCAAGGAAGGGAGGAAGGAAGGTAGAAAGGACGGGATGGCCAAGGGATGCAGAGGATGGCCAAGGGATGCAGAGGATGGCCAAGGGATGCAGAGGATGGCCATTTTTTATGTTATAGCAAGATGTATTTTCCATTCCCAAATAGAAACCTGCATTTGGTATGTTTTCAAGTCAAGTTTTGCAAAAAACAGAAAGAAAAAATAACAGGGACAAATAAATGTATATTATTTTTAAAATATCAACTATGCAAAGCATTAATTTACTTTAAATATCTTTTAGAGGGACGGTATCCTCTACACTGTGTTTATACTGCGCATGTAGAGCATAAAACATTACTGAAAATGATTTATACATTGTATTAGTAGAACTGAGAGCAAATGCATTAATTAGAATAACAATGAGTTTAAATGTGTCTGTGGCAGTCTCCTGCTTATGACATCACCTGTGGCACAGTATGCAAATTAACTGATTTTCAATGGGAAATGTATAATTTGCATATCAGGCCACAGGTGATGTCACAAGCAGGAGACTCTACAGATATACTTAAAACACATTTTTATCCTAATTTATGCATTGGCTTGAAGTTTTGCTAACATAATGTATATTTTTTTATGTTCTACATTCACAGTAAAAACAATGTTTAGATGATCCAGTCCCTTTAATAGTCCATTGTCCCTTCCAGTTTCCCTACCATCAAGATCGATTATCCAACTTTTATAATTTTCCTTTGGTTGCGAAAATGTATAACAGGCAGCTTATAAGATCACCGTGCCAGAGCAAGGAACTTGTTTGTTTCCATTTTTTTTTTCTTCTCTCATCTTCATTGTCTTTCCATCTGTATCACTAAAAGGGGTTTGTCACATAACGAAACGTCGTCGATGGGCAGTTATGACAAGAGGCGTAATAAAAGCTTGTCTCGGAGATATGTGACAACTAGAGACACGTTCTTTCTGATTCCACACGCAGAAGGTCCAACATCACCGTCTACATCCACCTCAAACACAACAATCAAACTATATATTCTGCGGATATTGTGGGAAATCCAGCATGAAAAAGGTTGAATTTCATCGTTTTGACACCTCTCGTTGCCACGCTTGGCATGACAGATTTATTTTCCCGAAAAGTCATTGAGCAGAAAATGACACTATGGTTTAAACTACCTGGTATTTTATTTTTTTTCTCTAGCGGTAAGTGCCATACTTTCTACTTGCTCAAAACAACAATAAAATTGTGTTCAATCACGTTAGTTCCAAAGTCAAACAATCTGTATGGATATGTAAGTTCCCAAATTTACTTCAAATCAAGAAATTAAATTGAGTTTGTCGATTTTATAAGGACGCTTTAACATTCAAGAAAAAAAGAATATGATACTGCATCAAATATTAGCTCAGCAGGTTCCTTGCCTTCTTTGGTTGCACACGAGGATGAACCTTCTTCCAAAACAGGAGTAGAAGGCTTGGTGGCGACCCAAATTGAGATGAGCATAAGGCTCCTTTATTTAATTGTATACATATTTTAAAAATTCCAGCAAATGTTTCTATTTTTTCCATCGTTCTTTGATGATTCAAAAAAAAATAAAATAACTCAAAACAAGAAAATGTCACAATGTTTTCCTTTCACTGATGATATTTGCCCAAGTTAGTAATTCTCCCCCCCCCCCCCCCCCCTGCTTGGCTTTAATTAAGTCATTGGTTGGTGAACTCATTAGTTAAATCCCAAAGGGTTTTTTTTATATATATTAAAGGTTTCTGATACACGTCATAAATCACCCTCTTAAACTTTAAATGCTGTGAACGTTTTGGGGTTTTCTAAAACAAATGACCTTTTTTTGAATCTTTTAGTCGAAATAGAACATACGGGCAGAATCGTCGGAAAAGAGCTGAACAAATATCAATATTGTGCATGAAATGGCAATTCATCAAACTGTGCTGAAAATAAATCTTTCAGTGGAGAGATAATTGATAAAGCAGAGCTGGTGTTGTAAACATGCATCTATTATACACAAGAAGGTCAGAAGGGTGGGTATATTAAAAGGCATGTCTCATTGGAATATAAATAAGTCATTTCTTCAACTAATTTTTATTAGTTTTTTTATATGTTTTATAAATGTTTTTAAAGCTCCAATAAGTCAATATTGTAGCATTATATAAATGGCGAAATCTTTTCTTTTTTTAATGTTCTGTTCTTTAATAATAAATATATGTATAAAACAATTAATAAAGTATCATAAATATATAAAGAAAAATCTATTATGAATTGTCATCCATTGACCTATCAAATTCCATCGGAGCTATCCAGGTCCTGGGTGAGATAGCAGTTAGGTATAGCAGTGATCAGGGATTACCTGATCACTGGATTGGATCCGTCCTGTAAAAGGAGTGTGTTTTCTTAAATCAATTTACTTAAAGGAAAAAGTACTAAAAAAAAAACAATCAGTTGATGTAAAGTTTACAGATATTAAGTAATCTTCCTGAAAAAACCGAATGTGAATATGAATTAATGAACAAGCAGAAATCATCATTTGTAATATGAGGGGTTTTTGTAATGTTTCATTTTAATATGTATTAGTATGTTTGGGGGCTACTTTTCATCCGGGGGGGTGCCCTAGACTAAATTACTCGAAAAAATGTAGACCAATAAAGTCATTAGATATTGTAAAAGTATAACTTCCTGCGTTTTATTAAAATTACATTTAGAAAAATGATTAATTAACAGTTAATTAAGTTTGAAATTCCCTTCTCAATTCCCTGCCATTCACTCTTTTGAGTAGACCCTATAGTCATCTATGCCTCGTGTCTGGGTCAATTCAGCTCCTCATATATCAGAGGTTAGTAAAATGAGCACCGTGGACATCTAGGACGGTCTGGTGCCCAAAATGATTCTTCCAAATGTTAATGCATATTAATGTGCTTTCATACTTCTTTAAAATGCATGTTTTACATGTCGCATTGCTTAAAATATAAAATACTTACAGTTAGATGAAATTGTGAAATTACAGCAGTTTGCAAGAATCTGCCCACTGTTTAGAGATCCTACTGTTTACAAGGGCAAGTTTATTACATTTCACACAATGCATTATATTCCAGCAGCACAGGAAGTGACTAAATGAAACGTTATATCCTCAGTGTCTATATAATCAGTGCTGCCACACCTGCAGTAAACATGCAGAGTAATCACTGGGGAAGGCTTGAGTCAAAAATTTAAAATGGGATTTATACACAATGACTGCATCAAATCACACTGGAAAAAAACTGCATTATACAAGCAGTAACTTTCATCTTGCACCAAAGTGAGTTTGGGGACTAGACTGTCCCTTTAAGTTGAGTAAAACCATAAAAACAAGTGTAAACTACCTTTAGTACTAAAATGGTTTATTACTTTTATTATTTACATTATAATATATTTTATCACATTTATTTCTATTGTTATTTATTTATTTTTAAATTAAATCAAGCTTTGCAGACAGGAAGTAGTTACAGGTCATGTCATTCGTCGGGAGAAAGGTACAAAAAAAAAAAGAAACCCACATGAACAAAACAAAACGTTTTTCTTTCAAGACTTCAATTTTCTATCCAACATCACAGCGATATGCACAATAGAAAGGTTTTGCATGGTAATATCCCTTTAAATAAGGCAACAAAAAAAAAAACGTTTAATATATACATAGAATTCAACAATCCATGCCAAGGAAACAAAGGCTTTTAGATATAAACCATTTAATTAAGTTCTGTCCTTTCTTGGATCAGCAAAAATCACTAGTTCCTCTGGTCCTGGAGGGCATTGAATAACGAGTAATTGAACAGCTCTCTAATGTATACAGTGATGTATCACTCTTATCCAGGAATTAACTTGGAAGGGTAAGTGCTCAGTAAATAAACTGAGAAGCAATATATTAGAGAAAGGTGTCATATTGGCAAACATCACATGTGTAGGTAACCAGGTAGAAGGCAGATTGTATTCCTTTTTTCAAAATCATCGCATCAGAGTTTCGTTTTTAGTGGAAGGAAAATCATATATAAAGAAAGTACTGTGCAGCATAGAGTGTAACCTTTTGTCTGCTTTGTTACTTGAATATTTATTTATTTTTTTCTTCCTATTTGCTGCACAATCTTGGGTCTCCTTTGGTTTACTTCCTGCTGATGGCAAGGCTATGGCTTAGGAGCTACCATTCTTAAAGAATACAGAGGGAAGGCTCGACCAGGCTCCACTCACGACGTGTAAGATCAAAGGCAGGGGCTTAGCCATTCTCCATTGATTGTCAGTGCACATGTATTGAGTAAGAGATACATTCTTGGATACAAAAAAGGGTAGAGAAATGTATTAAATAATAAACAGCAGCAAACTGAGGGTACAGCGGAGACCTGATGCGTTTCACTTTTACTAATGCTTATTTTTAAACACAGATGTATCCCATACGCCAATTAGTCACCCATATACAAGTTAGAGATTTGCTGTAATAAATACAATATTACACACCGATGGATTAATAATACCACTTATGTCATGTCCATTACAGGGAGACATAAGTTCACCGGTTATTGTTTATTGTCAAGAGCTGTTAGGTGACACGAACACTCCGGCCATCATGTCATGTGTATCTCAGTACCACCTCATGCCCACAGTGTGGATGCCAATGCACTATTCTCCTATGTGGAATTGAAAAGGTAACTTTACATTTGTGAGTGTGTTAGGCAGGGGCTTTATTACCCCATGGTAATATCAGTGTGATACACCCCCATTGTCCAGCATACCAGCTTTGTCCCTACAATACCTTGTAAGTGCAGTGGAAATTCAGATTGCATTTCAGTGATGTCTGAATAGCTTGATTTAAAGGGCCATTTGGATCACCAAAATTACCCAAATTACCCCGGCATTCAGAGCTCTGGTTTTTCGGTAGAAAACTCGGAGCTTCCAGATTAGATCCAGAATGGTTTTTGTTGCAGAATCTAGGAATTAACAGGTCTAATGTATGGATTATCCACAGAATATTAGGAGCACTTGTACGTTGGGTCAAAAATAATACAAATACTAAGAAAATAATAGTGCAGAAAAAATTGGCCTTTATATGTGGTAAATATTCAACTAGCAAATGACTTATGGAAAATAGCTTTTTAAATCAATGTACATTCACCAACAAATGACTCAGGGTGATGGATTTCTTCTTAATATATATTCATCAGCTTGAGGATCATCGTTTGCTCTTTCTTACCAGTTCCAGTAGGACTCCCCTTTTCTTGCATATTCCATGTGCTGGACGACTGTAGATTATTTATCATAAGATACTGTGTGATTGTGTTTTACTTTTGTATTTTCTAGCTAATGAATCCAATGCTTGGAGATGGAAATACAATGATTTGAAGAGCTTTATTCCAAAAAGTAAGAATATATACCACATATAAATGCAAATCTTTGTATACCATTTTTTTGTCCCACCCTCTGTACAAGAGCTCCAAATATTCTGTGGGTCTGTGGGGGGCTCTGGAGATTATCAATATTTGGATATAGCTGCATTAAACAGAGTAGTTATGGTTTATCTAGTTTATCACTGGTGGTTTATACTTATATCATGTATAGAATATTATATTATTTGTCTAAATTAAATAACTATAGTGAGAAGAAGAATGTGATCCCTA